>VZTH01000008.1:69477-87333 GCA_013397815.1 Aleadryas rufinucha
CTAATGAGCTTGCACAAACAGCTGATAAGCATCCAGTCTCTAACCCTGAGAATGGCGGGCAGAAAGACCTCCTGGAACACGATCTGCTGCGGGCAGCCTTCTCAGGATCCTGGCTGTACCGACGGAGCAACCACTCCCTCCTGCCATGTTCAGCAAAATACCCAAGGTGAATCTCACGTATGATTTGTCCCCCTGTCCTGATTTCAGTTGCAATAGAGCTCATTTTCTTTCTAGTAGAAGCAGTGGCTTGGATTTAACATGAGAATAATGTTGACAACACCCTCATGTTCTAGCTGATGCTGAGCAATGCTCACACTAAGCCAAGGATTTTTCACAGTTCCTTGTGCTATATCAGTGAGCAGGTGCACAAGAAGCCAAGAGGGAATATGGCCAGAACAGCAAGCTGAACTGGCCAAAGGGATGTTCCACACCATAGAATATCATGCCCAGTATATTAACCAGGGACAGTTGGCAGGGAAGGGCCAATCACTGCTTGGGGACGGGGCTGGGCATCTGTCAGTGGGTGGTGAGTAATGGTATTGTGCAGCACTTGGTTTTGTGGTTTTTTGTCTCTCTCTCTCTCTTTAATTACAATTGGGGTTTTTGTTGCTATAATTATTAGTATTATATTTTACTTAGTTTCAATTATCAAACTTCTTATCTCAACCCACAAGTTTTTACTTTTTTTTCTGATTCTCCTCCCCAGCCAGCCAGAGGATGAGGTGAGGGAATGACTGTGTAGTATTTGATTGGCAGCTGAGGTTAGACGATGGCACACTCACATCTATGGACCTCTGTGGGCAAATCTGAGAGCTTTTCTACCTCCAAGTGATGCCACAGTAGTCTCTGTGAACACATCTGCCCTTCATAATGCTCTGTGACACTGAAGCCATCCTCAAAAATATTCAACTCAACAACTATTAGCTCTTTAAAATCCATCAGTACCGCTATCAGCAATGTGCCATGTTGATTCTTGAGCATCACTAGGTCACAAAGTAGTCCAAAGACAGAGATAAGTCCTGTACAGAAACCAAATATGAAGCCTGAAACTCTTGAGCCCACTATGACCAAGTATCTGCCCACATCTGGCCTACGGTGTCATGAAAAGCAGTCTTGACATTTCTTCCAGTCTTTCCAGAGCCAGGACGGCCTCAAGAGGANTGCTGGGCACAACTGCATTTTGACCAATCTCCAAACCACACACGTCACTACTGCCAGGATAAGGAATACATTTCGTTTGCATGGCTGATGTTTTGATGTGTCCAGGACCACATCAAGGAAAGATATCAAACTGATATCTGAACAAGATCAAAACATTCCACTAGAGGTTAAAAACAACAGAGAAAACCCAAGAAAGCCTTTCATAAAGATATCGATGTCGACTTTAGCTCTGAGAAGTCGCACCAGGAGCTTATTTAAATACTTGCAATACTTTCAGACACTCGCAGAGTGCCTTTCATAAAGGGATAACTGCAAACCTAATTAAAGAGTTGGAGAGAACGTTTCAGATTTTGCCATCTGCTGCGACTTCATGTACTTATCAAGATATAATTTTAACAAGCTAGAAACATATGAAAGGTGAAAGCAATGCCACAGCACCCAACTGGTTTATGCAGCCGTGCTGAAGCGCAGGGGGACGTGCGCTGCGCTCAGCCTCCTCCCTCGCTCGCGCTCCTGCTGCGCCCAGCCTGCGTGGCACAGCGAGCAATCGCATGCCACTCATCCAGGCTTTGCCCAAACTAATGAGCTTGCACAAACAGCTGATAAGCATCCAGTCTCTAACCCTGAGAATGGCGGGCAGAAAGACCTCCTGGAACACGATCTGCTGCGGGCAGCCTTCTCAGGATCCTGGCTGTACCGACGGAGCAACCACTCCCTCCTGCCATGTTCAGCAAAATACCCAAGGTGAATCTCACGTATGATTTGTCCCCCTGTCCTGATTTCAGTTGCAATAGAGCTCATTTTCTTTCTAGTAGAAGCAGTGGCTTGGATTTAACATGAGAATAATGTTGACAACACCCTCATGTTCTAGCTGATGCTGAGCAATGCTCACACTAAGCCAAGGATTTTTCACAGTTCCTTGTGCTATATCAGTGAGCAGGTGCACAAGAAGCCAAGAGGGAATATGGCCAGAACAGCAAGCTGAACTGGCCAAAGGGATGTTCCACACCATAGAATATCATGCCCAGTATATTAACCAGGGACAGTTGGCAGGGAAGGGCCAATCACTGCTTGGGGACGGGGCTGGGCATCTGTCAGTGGGTGGTGAGTAATGGTATTGTGCAGCACTTGGTTTTGTGGTTTTTTGTCTCTCTCTCTCTCTTTAATTACAATTGGGGTTTTTGTTGCTATAATTATTAGTATTATATTTTACTTAGTTTCAATTATCAAACTTCTTATCTCAACCCACAAGTTTTTACTTTTTTTTCTGATTCTCCTCCCCAGCCAGCCAGAGGATGAGGTGAGGGAATGACTGTGTAGTATTTGATTGGCAGCTGAGGTTAGACGATGGCACACTCACATCTATGGACCTCTGTGGGCAAATCTGAGAGCTTTTCTACCTCCAAGTGATGCCACAGTAGTCTCTGTGAACACATCTGCCCTTCATAATGCTCTGTGACACTGAAGCCATCCTCAAAAATATTCAACTCAACAACTATTAGCTCTTTAAAATCCATCAGTACCGCTATCAGCAATGTGCCATGTTGATTCTTGAGCATCACTAGGTCACAAAGTAGTCCAAAGACAGAGATAAGTCCTGTACAGAAACCAAATATGAAGCCTGAAACTCTTGAGCCCACTATGACCAAGTATCTGCCCACATCTGGCCTACGGTGTCATGAAAAGCAGTCTTGACATTTCTTCCAGTCTTTCCAGAGCCAGGACGGCCTCAAGAGGANGACGCTTTCAAGCCTATACTTGGGTGGTATCTACTGTCTTACTGATTTTTAGCTTTTTGCCATTCCCAGAAAACTCTTCCCAAGTTTAAGTAAAAAATGTAATTTTGGATGCAATTATAGAAGAAAGTGTCAAACATTTTACCAGGCACTGCTACCAGCCTTGACTACAGTTTATTTTCAGCCTGCAACTTAAACATGCAGTCATTTTAACTCTGGATAGGAGCCTGTGAGCTGCTGCATTCTGTAAACATGATAGTGATGGCAAATACCGTATGCAAATGTGTGCTGTCTACAGCTCTGCTGGGCACAACTGCATTTTGACCAATCTCCAAACCACACACGTCACTACTGCCAGGATAAGGAATACATTTCGTTTGCATGGCTGATGTTTTGATGTGTCCAGGACCACATCAAGGAAAGATATCAAACTGATATCTGAACAAGATCAAAACATTCCACTAGAGGTTAAAAACAACAGAGAAAACCCAAGAAAGCCTTTCATAAAGATATCGATGTCGACTTTAGCTCTGAGAAGTCGCACCAGGAGCTTATTTAAATACTTGCAATACTTTCAGACACTCGCAGAGTGCCTTTCATAAAGGGATAACTGCAAACCTAATTAAAGAGTTGGAGAGAACGTTTCAGATTTTGCCATCTGCTGCGACTTCATGTACTTATCAAGATATAATTTTAACAAGCTAGAAACATATGAAAGGTGAAAGCAATGCCACAGCACCCAACTGGTTTATGCAGCCGTGCTGAAGCGCAGGGGGACGTGCGCTGCGCTCAGCCTCCTCCCTCGCTCGCGCTCCTGCTGCGCCCAGCCTGCGTGGCACAGCGAGCAATCGCATGCCACTCATCCAGGCTTTGCCCAAACTAATGAGCTTGCACAAACAGCTGATAAGCATCCAGTCTCTAACCCTGAGAATGGCGGGCAGAAAGACCTCCTGGAACACGATCTGCTGCGGGCAGCCTTCTCAGGATCCTGGCTGTACCGACGGAGCAACCACTCCCTCCTGCCATGTTCAGCAAAATACCCAAGGTGAATCTCACGTATGATTTGTCCCCCTGTCCTGATTTCAGTTGCAATAGAGCTCATTTTCTTTCTAGTAGAAGCAGTGGCTTGGATTTAACATGAGAATAATGTTGACAACACCCTCATGTTCTAGCTGATGCTGAGCAATGCTCACACTAAGCCAAGGATTTTTCACAGTTCCTTGTGCTATATCAGTGAGCAGGTGCACAAGAAGCCAAGAGGGAATATGGCCAGAACAGCAAGCTGAACTGGCCAAAGGGATGTTCCACACCATAGAATATCATGCCCAGTATATTAACCAGGGACAGTTGGCAGGGAAGGGCCAATCACTGCTTGGGGACGGGGCTGGGCATCTGTCAGTGGGTGGTGAGTAATGGTATTGTGCAGCACTTGGTTACTAATGAGCTTGCACTATATTAACCAGGGACAGTTGGCAGGGAAGGGCCAATCACTGCTTGGGGACGGGGCTGGGCATCTGTCAGTGGGTGGTGAGTAATGGTATTGTGCAGCACTTGGTTACTAATGAGCTTGCACTATATTAACCAGGGACAGTTGGCAGGGAAGGGCCAATCACTGCTTGGGGACGGGGCTGGGCATCTGTCAGTGGGTGGTGAGTAATGGTATTGTGCAGCACTTGGTTACTAATGAGCTTGCACTATATTAACCAGGGACAGTTGGCAGGGAAGGGCCAATCACTGCTTGGGGACGGGGCTGGGCATCTGTCAGTGGGTGGTGAGTAATGGTATTGTGCAGCACTTGGTTACTAATGAGCTTGCACTATATTAACCAGGGACAGTTGGCAGGGAAGGGCCAATCACTGCTTGGGGACGGGGCTGGGCATCTGTCAGTGGGTGGTGAGTAATGGTATTGTGCAGCACTTGGTTACTAATGAGCTTGCACTATATTAACCAGGGACAGTTGGCAGGGAAGGGCCAATCACTGCTTGGGGACGGGGCTGGGCATCTGTCAGTGGGTGGTGAGTAATGGTATTGTGCAGCACTTGGTTACTAATGAGCTTGCACTATATTAACCAGGGACAGTTGGCAGGGAAGGGCCAATCACTGCTTGGGGACGGGGCTGGGCATCTGTCAGTGGGTGGTGAGTAATGGTATTGTGCAGCACTTGGTTACTAATGAGCTTGCACTATATTAACCAGGGACAGTTGGCAGGGAAGGGCCAATCACTGCTTGGGGACGGGGCTGGGCATCTGTCAGTGGGTGGTGAGTAATGGTATTGTGCAGCACTTGGTTACTAATGAGCTTGCACTATATTAACCAGGGACAGTTGGCAGGGAAGGGCCAATCACTGCTTGGGGACGGGGCTGGGCATCTGTCAGTGGGTGGTGAGTAATGGTATTGTGCAGCACTTGGTTACTAATGAGCTTGCACTATATTAACCAGGGACAGTTGGCAGGGAAGGGCCAATCACTGCTTGGGGACGGGGCTGGGCATCTGTCAGTGGGTGGTGAGTAATGGTATTGTGCAGCACTTGGTTACTAATGAGCTTGCACTATATTAACCAGGGACAGTTGGCAGGGAAGGGCCAATCACTGCTTGGGGACGGGGCTGGGCATCTGTCAGTGGGTGGTGAGTAATGGTATTGTGCAGCACTTGGTTACTAATGAGCTTGCACTATATTAACCAGGGACAGTTGGCAGGGAAGGGCCAATCACTGCTTGGGGACGGGGCTGGGCATCTGTCAGTGGGTGGTGAGTAATGGTATTGTGCAGCACTTGGTTACTAATGAGCTTGCACTATATTAACCAGGGACAGTTGGCAGGGAAGGGCCAATCACTGCTTGGGGACGGGGCTGGGCATCTGTCAGTGGGTGGTGAGTAATGGTATTGTGCAGCACTTGGTTACTAATGAGCTTGCACTATATTAACCAGGGACAGTTGGCAGGGAAGGGCCAATCACTGCTTGGGGACGGGGCTGGGCATCTGTCAGTGGGTGGTGAGTAATGGTATTGTGCAGCACTTGGTTACTAATGAGCTTGCACTATATTAACCAGGGACAGTTGGCAGGGAAGGGCCAATCACTGCTTGGGGACGGGGCTGGGCATCTGTCAGTGGGTGGTGAGTAATGGTATTGTGCAGCACTTGGTTTTGTGGTTTTTTGTCTCTCTCTCTCTCTTTAATTACAATTGGGGTTTTTGTTGCTATAATTATTAGTATTATATTTTACTTAGTTTCAATTATCAAACTTCTTATCTCAACCCACAAGTTTTTACTTTTTTTTCTGATTCTCCTCCCCAGCCAGCCAGAGGATGAGGTGAGGGAATGACTGTGTAGTATTTGATTGGCAGCTGAGGTTAGACGATGGCACACTCACATCTATGGACCTCTGTGGGCAAATCTGAGAGCTTTTCTACCTCCAAGTGATGCCACAGTAGTCTCTGTGAACACATCTGCCCTTCATAATGCTCTGTGACACTGAAGCCATCCTCAAAAATATTCAACTCAACAACTATTAGCTCTTTAAAATCCATCAGTACCGCTATCAGCAATGTGCCATGTTGATTCTTGAGCATCACTAGGTCACAAAGTAGTCCAAAGACAGAGATAAGTCCTGTACAGAAACCAAATATGAAGCCTGAAACTCTTGAGCCCACTATGACCAAGTATCTGCCCACATCTGGCCTACGGTGTCATGAAAAGCAGTCTTGACATTTCTTCCAGTCTTTCCAGAGCCAGGACGGCCTCAAGAGGATTTCTCTGGACAAAGGAAGTTCCCTCTCTTGTCAAATCAATGATAGTAGCTCCCAGATCCAAACCCAACAATTTTAGTACAGTACCAGGTGTGCTTCCATGTGTGCCCTGTTGGCACTCCCTAGAAGGATTGGACTATGTAATGGAGGTCAGCTTTCCACAGAATCATACAGTTACCAAAAGTATTGGCTGGAAGGGACCTGTGGTGGTCTCTAAATCCAGCTTAGACACTTGGAGCTGAACTGCCAACACAGGTCAGCTGCAGCACTGCACAGCCAGCTCCTGAACCCTTCAAGGTTGTAGTCAGTCCTCTCCTGATGCCACTTCCCCCTACGTTAGGTTCCAAATTTTCAGAGATTTACTGTACTCAGCCATTAGCCCTTACAGGACTGATGTTATTGTGGAAACAGTGTAAGCCCCGGTGCTATGGATGTCTGAGATGTCACAGCAAACCCTTCAGTCACATCCAGACTTTTTTACCTGGACCAGCTAACAAAAAGCTGTGTACATTTCCAGTAGTGCACAGCTAAGACACTCAGAAGCAGGCAAACCTTCACAATGTTAGCACAGCTCTTAACTCAATCTCCTCAGCCCTGTGTACTTTCATTAGTCCTGGCAATGCAAATAACTCCGGGTTGGTCTCCCAAGGGCAAATCATACAAGCCTTCTGCACACGGGGGTAAACTTGGCCCATCATGCAAACCAGCACAAGGATACACGGATAGCTACAGTTTCCTTTTCTGTCTCCATCACTTAACAGATCTCTATAGCAGGCTCTGCTGACCCACCCCTAGGTAAATGTCAAGAGACTGAAAACAAGCAAAGAGATAGAAACACACAAAAGACTGCAGGAAGTCACTATGCCAGACATGGCATCTGTAGCGATCCCTCCATGGACAGGAAGATGATCCACAAGGATCTGCCTATTTTCCAAGTCTGTTCTCCCAGGCTTCTCCATGGATTGCACAAAATCGATGGATTTCCTAAATATTGAAGCATGCTATGAGTTTCTGGTACGTAACATGTTCCATAATGTGCCAGTGACTAATGGCTTTGGGCCCCAACTGTTCTCTGCAAACATACTCAAACCTTTTCTGATAAGGCACAGAGGTACTCAGTGCTTAAGCCTGAACCAGCCTTATCCTAGAATATTTAAACAAGCTTTTAGAGGAAAATATTTCCACTGGCTTTAGAGAGGCACTGAAAAGCAGAGCGATGCTAAAGTGAGCTACTGTCATGCTCTCAGTGCAGTGATTGCAATGTGTCACAACATCGCTGTTAGAGCGCAATATACACAGTCTCTCCCCCCAATTACATGGTTTATAATTTTTTTCCTTCGTGTACTGATGAGGCACAGTTAATCATGTCTCAAAAACTGCACACAATTTATATTGCACTGTATATGATTATTAGCTGTAGCTAAAATAAAGCGATATAGAAAGTGACACAGACAAATACTCATAATGTTGCAGCAAAAGTGAATTAAAACTGTGAGGTTTTCCTGCAAATGTGTAATTTCCAAAGCAGTACTTCCATGCCTTTTTTGGTCTCCCTTTTAAGAATAATCCGTAAAAGAAGTGAAAACGTAGCAAGTTCCAGCTTTAAAGCATCCTATAAATTGTGCCTTCTGGGAGCGTAACTGTTCTTTGTCCAGGAAAAAGAAATCTGAGTTCCAGCTGAGTAATTATTTATGCTCATTTGTCTGAGTGCAGCCTGGTGCCAGTAGCTCTTAATCGATACAAGCGCTTACAGCCCCAATCTCGGTCTGACAGCTACAGAGCACTGTGCTGCTCCTCCTCGCCTTTCCCTAAGTCAGCACCGAACTGGCAGCACGATTTCAGCACAGATGAGGGTAAAGAAACTCCCTCCCTGCATTTTATGGGTGAGACAAACTCTGTGCTGCCAAAAGAGCAAGAAAATTTGGGTCGCTGGCTACATTTCTGGTGCCTGAAGCATCTCCAGGGCTGGAGGCATGACAACATGGTGGGCTTCTGTCAAAAGAAACAGTCCCTGTCACCTATCACCAGAAGAGCACCTGCTAGTCTAGGTGACACAGCGATGTTTTCTCTTCAACGTATTCTCAGTCTTGTGGTGAGCTCCCCGGACTACCTCTCTGTGGAATCAGGCACTGGCAGAGTTCCTGAGGGCCAGACCAGGTGAGAATGCTGGGAACATGACAGCAAGTCTTTGCATAAGCCCACAGGTCCTCCACATCAGGGACCTGAAGTTACCCAAGTCAAACATAGTCACGGGTGTGAACCCAACCAAAGCAAAGCCAACCGTCCTTTGTGACGGGCTGTAAAGACAAAGGCACCACAACAATGTCTATCTTCACATTTCCCTAAGTTTTACAATGCTAAAACAAAAAAAAAAGAATAAAACAGTAGTAAAAAGCAGGCTGCCTCTGGGAACATCTAATCGAGTTAAGCCCAAATTTAGTAAGATCACAAGTGGATGTGCTTTTCCCCTGCTATTTATATGAACATGCCAATCTCTTGACTGCAGTATGTTTCATACTGATGCACATGGACATCTACTCAGAGAGCCCTCACTTCCGAGTGCTTTAAGCACATATCCTCAAACGACCTTTGGGAAGATGGTTGTCTGTACTTTGCATGTGGGACAGAGGAATACAGTAAAGTTACATGACTTGCCCATGACTGCACCTGAAGTCAGTGGCAAAACCTGGAAGCAAAACTCAGATCACCTCTTCTCAGACTAAGTGCTCAAACTGTGAAACAACCTCCTCCTGCAAATAATTAAAGAACACTTCAATGCCAGGTATATTTTAATAGAAATAATATAGTCAAATTTACAGAAAATTTAATACTTAGAGAAATTCATAGAAAATTTGAAAAACTAATAACATCAGGTTTTTTTGTTGAGTGATGCTTTGGTTTTTTCACAGGCATTTATTACGGGAATGAGCCCTATATACTGCAGCTAGGGGCTTGTTACCATTTGTAACACAAGCCTAGAAACAGGAGAAATACCTCATCATTCCACAGCTCATAAAGCCTGACTGTGACAAGCATCTGAGCTCCAGGCCATTTCATAACGCAGGCTTATGTCTTCCTTCCTTGGGTTTATTTTCACTCGTCTTTGAATGCAGGTTTGGGATTATAACTGACTTGTAACTCTATCAAGGAGTCACTGCAGAAGTTCCATGGGTTTTGGAGAGCCTGTGCAGCAGAGGATTAAATCAATGAGGATAATCGATTTTAACAAAGGAAACGCACAAAATCGTGAAGTAGATAAAAAGACATTTTCCAAGGACAGACTGTGCACGTGCACGAAGCAGGCACGCGTCTGCCTCGCGTGGCTGAGGATGGGCACACCTGATGTATCCTTCCTAAGCATGACTTTTAAAGGGAATGGGGCAAATCAGACTGGCACCTTGATCCTGTTTCAGAAGAGGAATCAGCTGAACATCTGAAGTGTGGTGCCCACTTACCTGTTCTGTGCACACTGGTAAGGACTGCAAATTCATTTTCATCAAAGCACACCTACACTTCTCCCTAGCTCAGGCTCTTTCAATTCCCAGCGCAGTGCTCATTTCACTGTGAGCCAGGTTAGGTAACAGTATCCTAACTGTAAAGCTTGTCCTGAGACTTCCAGGATCTACACAGTTACTGCTGTTTCCAGATGGAATTAAAGACCAACATCGTGGAATGCTCAGCACCCTCCAGAAATGAGCTGTGGACTACAACTAAGACCAGATCCTGCACTTTCAAAAAATACAGTGATATCCAAGAGAAACCTGCTATTCCACTTACAAGTGGGACAACTGGATCCTGTGCACCTTACAGCTAAGACACATTTTGAGCCATTCAGCCAGCCTAACTACCACAGCATCTTCTCCCTGTTTAACTGCAGAGGAACTGCACCCAGCAATCCTCCCACCACCCATCTCCACCCATCTCCCTTTGCAATGAACGTCAGCATCACCTTTTTTGGCATTTACAGGAGAAAACTGGAAACTGCATGTGAAGGACTGAATACGTCAAGGAAAAGAAGAGCCCTTCACTGACTTGCCAGGCCAAAGGAGCTTAGATGGGAAAAAGAAACGCAGCAAATATTATGTTACTTAACCACCGTCCCACTTTGTGAGAGCAGATGCCCACAGGGGGACATGCCTCGGATCATGCCTGGCAATCAGACTCCCAGGATATGAGGAGCTGAATTACTGTGGAGTTACAAATCTTCAATCTGGAAGTATCCGGTCATGCATGGAAGTCTCTGGGCATTGTGTGGATGCTAGGAAAGCTGCATATTTTCAAGGCTAGCCTGTTAAAGGAAGAGTAAATCTTCCTCACAATAGAAAGCAGGTTATTTAGGTTACTCCTTCAGGACATCACCCTTAGTGACTAGGCTTTCTGTATTTGAAAAAATGCAGAAATTTTCAATAAAGTATCTGACAAAGCACCCCAATGCTTCGTGGTTCCCTCTGCCTGAACACTCAAACTAAAGAAAATGAACACTTCTTATACAATTCAGGGAAGAAGAATCTTGCTCTTTTCAGCAAATTCAATTTTCTCACAAAATCCAAAGCCACTATTCTTTCAAATTCTTATTTAGGAGATCAGCTAAGTATTGCCAAGAAAAATTAGTTCTCCCTCCATAAAAGCATGTTTTAAAATTAGTCATTTGGTTCAATTTAGGGATTTAGTTTATTTGATGACTATTTCAACAGTAAGGAGGATAGTTGAAAGTATTTTAAAATTTTCATTTTTATGCTTTGAAGGAGAAAAATGGAGATTATGTTCCCTCTGCTTTTTAAAAGAATTAAACCAACCTCCTATTTCAATGAGTTGGAATGCCTGTGTCTTCATTCCTCTCAGCAGAATATATTTGCATAATAATAGTGGATGGTCAGAACAGCAATATATCAGAGTACACACGAACAATTATTTTTTCCAGCCCGTTTATCAGGCCCAGCATCTCAATACACATGCTCCCACTTAAACTTCAGCTTCCAGTCCTAGGTTTCTCAAATGAAATGAGACATCTTAAAAAGCCAGTAGATCTTTTTTTTTCCTCTGTAGACAAGCAATATTGTTATATCTTTGGCCCAGCATTTATACCTTTTCATGAGAATCAAATCCTCTAACACAGTCTTTGTCTCCTCTGTCATCTTTGTATATGAGTTGATGTGTTTTTCACCCATGGACCTAAAGCAACATTTCCTCCCTTGAGGATAACCATTATCACTTGCTCAGGCAACTAATCAAAAGCAAAAAGCAAAACATAATTTTTAAGGCCCTAATAGGATACAATGGCTCCAAATAACTCAGAGACCACTGTGTTGTCTGTACATTTCTGCAGCCTTTGAGATTAGCTGATTTATTCATGGCTACACTCCTCAAACCCAGCATCTGGAGTATGAAAACCCATGGATTTGCAATTAATTTCTGCTATACATATTTGAAAGACCTGGAGTCCGCTGACCTCCTGGACACTGTGCAAGTCCCATCTGCTATCTGCTCGCTCACACTTTTGTTTGAAAGGACGAAGAGGGAGTAATTTAGACTATGATTAGCAGCTACCTTCTGTAGCTGTTTTTTATAAAACAAGGCCATTTCTGCTGTTTTAATCTGGTAAAAGTCAGCTGGGACATTTCTTTAAAATGAAAAGATAAATCCGTTCAATAGTCATACAAGGCACACAACATTTGAAGCACATGAACAGGGTTCCACTGAGGTATTTCTAATGTTACAGTGTGAGGGATCAAAGTACTAGATGCCAACAACTTTTATTTGAATTCAGGAATTTTTCCGATACAAAATTAAATCTTAACTACAAGCCATATTTTGATTTTTATTTAAATCTTTATACAGAAGCCCACAACAGCAAGAACACTCAGAATTAGGGGTTCCCTGTTCCTATTGTAATATGTCCTGGTAAAATTTTCATGTTTCTTCTATTCCCTGCAACAATCCTGGAAAAAATTTTATGCTCCTCCTATTCACTGGAAGAATAAGGGAGTATTTCCTGCAAAACCAAGACCTTTTTTCATGACAATGTGCAGAGCTGACAGTTACCTGACAGCTGCCTTTGGCTGACAGTTCTGTCCCCAGCTTCCATGGAGAGAACAGGGGACTTGTAAAAAAGAGGACAAGGCATCTACAGGTTAGCACTATCACAAGCTTACATCAAAAGTTCCCAAGGCATCAGGTGCAGCTCTGTTTGTTGCTCTCAGAAAAAAAAAAAAAATCCTGATGCACTATTTGGACACTGGTATATATAGCTTTGTCCTCTTTTAAACATCCACCAAACCAGCAGCAAATCATTCTGTCCAGTGAGAAACAACACATCTATTAGAAGACACAAAACCCTCTCCTACTTTTGGACAAAGTCCGCTCCTTTTCCTTCGGGACCACATCATCTACCATGTTTTCAAATGAGAGAGACAACTCCTCCCTGAAGCATGGGCATTGGTCTCATCCGTGTGTGTTGTCACTCAAGGAGAGCCATGGTCAACCTCCTACTGTGACATCCCCCTCCTACAACTGGTACCATTCTCCCTTCCTTCCTTCCTTCAATTATTGATATAATAAGGACATGACACCATTACCTGGGAGTGGAGAGCAACTAATTTTTAAACCTCTCTCTGAAATTATCAATAAATAATTTTAAAGGGCTAAGGAGGAGTAACACTCCAAGGGGCCACTTCCATGGCCTGGATAGACACAGAGAGACAGAAACGGGAAGGTCTGCCTAGACAGACATGTCGAGCAGTTGCCTCCAGGACAATAAACAACTGGTATTTAAATTATTTCATTAGCATCACCCCACCTCCTTGGCTGGCACCCCAGCTCTGCAGCAGCTCACGGCAACTGTGTCGCCGGTTCAGCAAGGCCAAGCTCTTGCCTGTGACGACAGGAGCCAGCCAGCAGCTGACTGTGCAGGAAGCAAGTACAAAGTCATTCCTTTAAAAGCAAGGCTACAGTTGAGTTAAGGACAACACCAAGTTTTTTAAAATAAGATTCTGGATCCCAGACAGATAAACAGTCTTCGGCCTTTGATGTACTGAGAATTCCCCTCAAGATACTGACTAGAGCTGTGTGAATAATTGATTTTCTCAGCTGAATAGCTGAAGCAACCAACCAAACAAACCCCAACTTGTTTGCTAATTAACATTTTTTCCTTGAAAACTGAGGGAAAAAAAAGTTAAACTTGGGACTGCTGAATTGTTATATTCGAACAAAATTCATCGCTCTCCCATTTTAAACATTTTTATTTACAGACAAAAAAAATCTAAAAACACAATGCTAGATTCATGACAGGAAGCTAGGGTGTGCATCCTGTAAGGTAAGGCATCTCTCAAGCAAGGTCACCTGAAATGTATGATTCCTGCTTGGTGAAATCTAGAGAAAAAGCCACCCTGCTTTAAAATCAAGCCCTGGGAGACATGCTCAGGTTTGGGAACTTGGACACAGGTTTCCCCACATACAATGGCAATGCTGGAAAGTAACAGGAAAGTGCTAACTCTAAATTTCTCTGTTGCAAATTTAAGTCTCTGTACAGACACAGCTCCTGAGTGATATCTCATGTGGTGTCAGAATGACTTATCTCAATTTCTCTTCTACCCTGCTAAAAGGTCTGTGAAATCCATGAAAAAAATCTGAGTTTGTCAAGAATCTTAACTGCCTGAAAATATATTTTCAATGTAAATTTTATCTGCTTTTGGATCACTTTGTCAAAAAACAGGTCATACACGCTCACAGTTACTATTAGCTCTACCAGCAGACCAAGAAGCGCTGTTTCTCTTTGAAGAACCAGCAGAGAATGGCAGTGCCACAGCTGGCTCAGCAAAATGGGACTGACGAAAAATGCCTCACGAAATGAGCCACCTTGGTTCTATCCCTTAAATTGCCCCAAGGAGGAAGGTGTGGAGCAGAACATTCAGCCCTGCCCACTCACACTGGCGCCTGTGCCAGCCAGGCGCACTCTTGGATGCGTCACAGGCTGGAGTATTCACGGTGATTTCATGCTAAATCATGGTGCTGGGAACCAGTGACATTTCTCTGGAAGGTCCCTTTGACTCACTGGAGGCGGCAGTGCCCCATCTCCCCCTCAGCCTGATGGCTGCTGCCATTTGCTCAGGCAGGTTCATTCCGAGGCAATGGAGAATGGCCCTCACCCTTCCAGCCTTGCTGATGAACAGCATCTTGAATATTTCATGCTATTGCAGGTTGCAGGCTGCTTACAGAAATCACACAATTAACCAGGTGACAGCCATGGCTGTTTGTTTGGGAAGGCTCCTTGCAGGCACCAGCACTGCCCACAGCATGGCAGGAGTCACCCACACCCGGCCACGCAGCGCTGGGGAATGCAGCACCTCAGCCCTCGACGCTCCGTCGGCTCCGTTTTTATTTTTAAAAACTAAATGGTCAAAAGTAGATCACCTGTAAAATGAAACGGGGATAGGGGAGCGCCAGTCGTATTTTGAGCCCTATTATGCAATGGAGTGGGGATTACATAACGAGGGGAGTGCAATTACAGAAACGTGGCTCCCATGACACAGAGCCCAGATACAGTGACAGGTCAACAAACCCATCACAGGCAACATCTCTCTAACCCAGAAAACAAATTTATTGACTGTATTGCCTAATAACCTTTCCACTTGGAATGAACAATCTGAGAGGTTGAAACGTGCCATGTTATATCTATTTAACTACTAAGTTACTGTCAGCAGTTCATTTCTGCCTTTTCTTTAAATCCTAGTTCTCTTTTTGTTGTAATTGACTTTGCAAACTTCTGGAAGAATGTTATTGAAACTCTTGCTTTTTAAATGTGTTTATTAATGATGCACACATAAACATCCTCTGGTAATCAAAAATTGCTACTACTTTCTGGAAATCTCTTAAGTGGTTTAGGGAAGAAAATTGTCAGATTATATAGCTGAGAATTTATTACTAATAAAACAATTCAGTGCTTCTCTTCACTGAGCCATTTTATGATCCCAGTAAATATTCATTTAACTCCTTTAAAATTCATCACTGCAGAAAGAGGCTGAATTGTTACAAAATGAGAGAATTTAGCATTGTCCTTCTAAATTCTCGTAACAAATAACAAGAACTATGACCTCTCTAAAAAGAGACATACAAACAGTGAGATGCAGCAAGAGCAGTTACAGAACTTCAGTGTACCCCAGGCTCTGTGTTAATTAAGATTTTTTTTTTTTCCTGGTAGATGGTTTTTTATATCTCAAGGTGACCTAGGAAACTTGACCTCTTGAAATAAAGTGCAGAGAAAAATACTGTCTGATTTAAAAAAAGGAGAAGTAGGCCCAAATCAAATAGGTTAAAAGGAGGAAAAGCCACTTACAAAAGAGCCTGTTGGAAAACCAAAACTAATTTTCAGTCTTAAGAAAAAACAAGCCTTTACTTCTATTCAGGCAAGCAGTTCCATAGACGCAAACACGAGTAACCTCATTTTTAAGCAAATAAAAAGTATGTTATTATTTACTCTTCGCCCACCTCCTTGCCAAGATACAAATTCAAGAAGTTACTTAGTATCATTTACTGACAGACACGGAGCTGTGCCTGTCCCCCGAGTTCAAGGGCATTCACGAACAGGAAAACCACCCCGTCAGAGCCATGTGTGCGTTGCCCACTATAATGACCATAAAGAGGTACTGCCTACCAGCACTATTTGCCCATCTATTAAAAACGGCTTATGAAATACTTCTCTTCTACAGATATTCTAGAGAAGAAAAAGGAAAAAAAAAAAAAGCAGCATAAAATGCATCGATTCAGCTCAGACGAGATCCTCTGCTGGGAGAACCGATTACCTCCTCCGAAGAGGAGAGCTGGCAGGAACCGTCTGGCTGGTGCAGCTGCAGTACCTAGCCCAAATTACTTGCTCCTTTCGGGCCGGACGATTTGAAACCTGCACAAGTTTGCCAGCAGCTCGGGCAGCGATTCCCGGTGTGACCCCGCGACACACCTCAGCGCGGTGTGCCAAGCCCCAGAGCCGGGATCGTCCCTTGTCCCCGGAGGGATGCTATGCGGGACAGCACAGACAAAGACCTGAGGGCAGCAGCTCCAGCGTCGCGCCCTCCGCCAGCGGCAGCACTGCACGCAAGAGACCAGCGAGTATGGCCGACTGGCTGGTGAAGGGCAGGAGACTCCAATACCAAACCCCACTGGAGCCCGGAGAGCCCCCTTCTGCTGTGGGGCGAAGGATGTGCCCATCAGGGGTAACGCGCACGGTATCTTGGTGTGCCACAGGCGGTAGAGCCAAGCACAGGGACAAAAGCCGGGCGGGAGGACACGACGGATGCATGTGCTCCTCGTCCCTCCAAGCTGCCCCGCACCTCTACCGCACCTGCCCGAGAAGGAACCCCGGAGCCTTCACGTGTGTCCCTGCCTTCGCCCCACCGGTGCCACCAGGCCCTCGGGGAAACCGGGCCTGGCCGCGGTCAGCCGCGGGCTGGCCGCCTTTGGGGTTCCCACCCGAACAACGCTCGGACCCGCACCCCGAGAGATGGATGCGTGTGCTCCTCCCCGAGCAGGGTGCCCTACCTGCCCCTTGACCAGGCTGGCGGCGAACTGCCTCATGACGGCCTCCACGGTGTAGGCGCTGGACCAGCCGCGGGGGGTGAGCAGCTCCATGCAGATGGCCCCGCCGTCCAGGACGTAGCCGTTCTCCAGGCGGGGGCTGAGCACCCTCATGAAGGGCGGCGAGAAGGGGAAGTTGTCAGGGAAGGTGAGGTTGAGCAGGATGTACTCCGTGTTGGTCTCCTTCATGTCCTGCCACAGCACCGAGTCCTTGTCCACCTGGTGCAGCTTCACGTTCCAGTCGAAGAGGCTCTCGTCCACCAGCTCCACCGAGATGAAGCGGTCGCTGAGCCGCGCGATGTCCTGCAGCTCCTTCATCAGCCGCCGGGTCCGCACCTGCGTGCAGTGCTGCTGCCGGCCCGCGGGCACCAGCGCTGCCGGCCCCGACCCGCACCCGGGGCCGGAGCCGGGGCCGGGCCGCTGCGCCGCCTCCTTGCCAGCGCCGGGCTCCTTGCCCACCTCCCGCGGCTTCTCCCGGCCAACTCCCGAGCGCGCCTGCTGCGGGGGCTGTTTGGCCGGCTCTGGCGCCTTCTTGTTCTTGTGGCCCCCGGGGCTGCCCTCGCTGCTGCTGCTGCTGCAGCCGCCCCCGGGGGGGCCCTGCGGCTGCGGCTTGTTACTGCTGTTCTTCTGGTTGCCCCTGCCGCGGAG
>VZTH01000008.1:87701-105713 GCA_013397815.1 Aleadryas rufinucha
GGCGGGGAGGGGCGCCGGGACAGACCCGCGGGTGCGTGGGCAGGTGTTGCACACGTACGTGTGTGTGTGCGCGCGTGTCGGCTCCCACACGGCCGGGAAGTGACACCGCGGCAGCTCCGTGCACGTGTGTGCACACGGACAGAGCCCGCACCTAACGCAGAGACGGAACAGCTCTGTGGTCATGTGTAAGGACACGATGGCATTTAAGTGCTGTGCGTATATGTATTTGCACCTACATGCCTAAACACATATAATCACATATATAAGGCCTATAAAAATTGATATATAAGCATGGTTGAAAAATAGTTGTAAGTACATAACGTGTGTGTGTGTGTGTGTGCATTTTGGTATTTGTTATGTCGGGAATGATATGACAATCTTGCTTTCTTCAGCAGATATACATATCCCATCCCACTCACACCTCCTCCTCTCCAGACCAAGTAGGTCTGACCTCCTGGGACTTTGTGTAGCACAGGAAGGAACAGCTGATTCCCAAAATCTCTGTTCCCACCACATTCTTTACTTTCGGAGACTGGAAAAGAAAATAATTACAATGAATGCTTTGAATTGGGGAATAGCGAAGGCAGGGCCCAAAGCGTGATTACGTCTGTTGTGCGGAGGATGTAAATCAATAGGCAGTGTGTGCACATAGCAGCATTATATTCCATAACACATTTCCCAGTGGAGGATCTGGAGGTGGATCTCCTCTTGCTCCCTGAAGACTCCATAGAGCAATGTCAGGAGATACTGGCAGAACTGATCCATGTGTGACACCCAGTGCTTCTCCATCGGCCTGCTTTGAACAGGGAGAAGGTGAAGAGCTGTGAGCAAACTGTCAGTGATGGCCTGGGACATCCACGTGCCACAATGCTGCCCTTGTTTGCTCCTGCCCTCCGTCCTGTTGACCTTCTCAATCCAACAGTGTGATAACCCTTGGAGTTGCTCTGATCCTTTCCAGTGCGCAGATACCCAGCTGGGTCTGTTGCAGGAGAGGTGTTCGCTAAATACCCTACCCCTGAACAGATCTGTATTGTGAAGTACTGTTGATAGAGTGTTTCCCTGGAGGTCAGACATCCCGGGGAATGTGAAGTGGGTGGAGGCTGAAGTGTCAAAGATTGTCCTGTTCGTTCCATATTCATCTCCTGCCTCCTACATTTGCCTGAGCAGTTGAGGAACCTCCAGTTTATAGGTTATTGGAAAGTGTGTCCAAGCCTTCCCTTAGTAGCCTTCTGGTGTGGCAGACATTCCACTGCCCTGAACTACTGATGGCCCACCCATGGAGCTGGGAAATTTCTGGAGTGCAGACAAACTGCACCCAGACATCTCGTGGTGTGTGACGCTTCCAGGAAACAAGTAATCTGTGCTTAATCGGGAAAATGACTCCAGCAGGACTTGCAGGAGCAGAAGCTGAGGCAGACATGGAAAATTCTTATTAGCATATGGAACAGGGAACTGAGAAACCTGATGGGACAGGCTGGAAGACTATTCCTGCCCTGTTGCAAAAGCTGGAAGTCACAGCATCTTCACCTGCAGCTTCAGTCCCCACGGGCAGCCAGGTGGAACAAGGCACTCAGTGATCAGCCCTGGATGAATACCTAGGGTAAGGCAGGGTGGTGTGGCACAGATGCTGCACTGAACCACACTGCCAGCCAGCACCTTGAGCCTTTGTGTCGGCTACATTAATGTTTCAAACTGAAAGGTCTCTGCATGGTATTCCTGTGGCAGGTGGCAGCAGGAGCTGTGATCATTAATTTAACATTATGGAAGTTACTTACCTATCTCACATAACTGAGGTATTTACCCAGTGGTGAAGCCAAAAGAAAAGAGCAAGGTCTCTGCAAAGGGAGGCCAGAGCCAAGCAGCCCCTCTGTGGCCTTGCACCACTGCCCTGTGAAATGGTACAAGACTAATGAAGGAAGTGATGAGAAAGCTGTTTCATCGATGAGGAAGGTGTAGTAGGTGTGCCTGGCCAAACAGGGTTCTACTGCCACAAGGAACTGCTCTGGTGGTGCTGAAAGCAGTGAAATTCATCACAGTCTGTGTCCTTACTGTCTGCAGGGTCAAAAAGCTGAAGTGATAGAGTGAACTCTTCTTTTTCATACCCAGGCTTCATCAGCAAGCAAGTTATTTGGTTAGTCTGGTATGGACTCTGGATGGCTTGAAGTCAAGTCTTGAGGGAAAACAGCTTGCAGGGGAGACTTCCCCTGTATCTAGACTGTCCTTATCCACATATTCCTTGACTGACAAAAAAATGAACAAATCTGGTCCATGATCTCTCTTTACACATTCCTAATAAATTCCTGTTCCTTAGTATCTTAAATGGTAGAAACATATCTATTAACTTTGTTCATTATTATACCTTCTCACCAGTTTGCCAAGTGCAGGAGTCAAACTGAACTCACCTGCCATCTCCCAGACAAGGCTCTCATGTCCTTGTCTTGGAGCAGGACTGGTTGATCCACTTACAGTGCATAAGGACATCCTAGAGTGATGCAATGACTTTCAAATCAGAGAGGCATGTGGGTATGAAAAACAGACAGACCTCTGGCAGATATTTCTTCTACATATTCAGCTGGAGAGCTGCTTTCAGGCTCAGCCACTTACTAGTGACACAGGACAGCATTTGAAGCTCAGGTCTGGCAGCAGCCCTCAGCTCCATGTGGAGTAGGGTGCAGCTGATGAAGGGCATCTCAGACTCTTCTTGTGGTAGAGAAGCAGCTGGAGATTCAGAGCTCTGAACTCCCATTGCAGTATCAATTTGATGTTGTTTGGGGCTGGCAGGAAGGTGTTGCTTTTTGTTTGGTTGGTTTTTTTTTTTCTAGTAGGATAATATTGGCCAGTGATTTCCTTGTTTCTACTGAGTTTGCAAAAAAGGAGTTACCTGTGTTTCAGAAAAAAAGTTCATATGTATATTGTTTACTTCCATTTAAATGCAGCAGAATTTTAACGCCAAGTGTGACAGAAAATGTTACTTAAATGGAACAAGTGCACAGATGCATTTCCAGAATGATTAGGGGAACAAAAGTCATATCTTCATAGGAGAATTAAAATATTTTTTTCTTCTTTAGTATAGCTCAGCAAAGACTGAATAGGGCCTAGATAACACTTTATAAATATATTTGAGAAGTAAATGTCAGAGAGGGATATTGACTTCATCACATGATCAAATGGCAGTACACTGAGTAATCCTGAATACATCTGCACTGGAAATCTAAAGGCTTCCAGGTAAATGATGAAGGAAGCATTTGAATACTCTCCTGAGCACTGGAAGGAGTAGCCTACAGTCTGGTAGCATGGAGCCTGAGAAGTTTATGGGCATAATTATACAGCACAATAGAATAGGAAAATGCCTGAAGAGAGAAAATTAAGCTTATATTATGAGTCCCTGGGCATCTGGTGTGTCAGTATCCCCAGGTGTGTGAGAAAATAGATTAGATCACTGTCAATTTGCATTGTAATAATTCCATGCCTCAGGGCTTCTACTGGAGTTGGGAAAGATTTTATTTTATTCATCCTGATGCATGATTTGTCCTCTACTGCTCTTTTTTTGCCTTCCTCTGCAGGTCTGAAGATAGATGGCATTAAAATCTTAGAGTTCATGTATCCTGCTGATATACTCAGGATTAGGCCAGCCTCTAGGCCTGGAAATCTTTTAAAGGTGTTATTTACCTAGGTCGGCTTGGTAGGCTCTATTGATTTCATCTATAGCATGGGACACAGCCTCCTTCCTAGAATCAAATGGAGTTATATTTAGCTAATTCTTTGCAAACGTGCAAACACACACTTTTTCAGCAAGCAAGCTATTTACTAATCTCTCCCTCTTTTGCCTGAATTGTCCCAATGCTTACTAGTATCTCACTGGGCACTTTTGACTGCTCATTTTTTGTTTGCCTGCTTTTATCCTCCAAAGTGACAACATCATTTATTTTTAGAAGGATATTCAGAAGAAAGGCATTTTCAGCAACAAACAGCAAGAATGAAGAAAGACACAAAAATGTTCACTCTTGGAATGTTAAAACCTATAGAAGTATATGTGAGATTCCTACATTCCTGTTGACACATCCTCTGAAATTGCGTTCTTGGTGTTGGAAGTCCATCTGGCAGTGCTAATCTCTTTTACTGACTCAGATACACAACATTCTTGAGGTGACCTCCACTCAACAGATATGATAAGCCCAGGTAAATGCAAAGGATACCTGGGTAAATGAATGGCCATTGTATCATGGTGATAGCTTTTGAGAATGAGAGAGGTAAACAATATCCATGGAGAATATGGTTGGCTGTCTGATTTTTAAGTCTGCACAGCATTGGAAATGCTCAGGAGAAGCTTTTTATATTCGTGGTGTTCACGTTCATGTATTGCTACTTACTGACTAAAAGACATTTGCATCCAGCAATTCTGAATCACGGAACTCTGTGTCAGAGGTGACCTCATATACACACACAAGTATTTTTAAATTTTTGCACTCATACACAAATTCAAGATGTGGCCAGTACTGTAAAGAGCAGGAATCACTCAAAAATTTCTCCCCAAATAAAGGTACAATGCATCCTTCACCTTGTTCCACCTTCAGCCTTGACATCTTTGTCCTACAATATCATCTTTGAAGTAATTCTGTAGCTGCTCAGTGAGGAAGCTGTATCCCATGGAATGGTTGGAGGAATGGCAACTATATTATGGTCCCTCCACTTCAGATGCAAAAAATTTTGTTTGTGTGACTCTCTGAATTCTGACTAGAATTTTTAATGGTCTGAGATCATGAACTTTTCTAAGCTCCTGCACATAACCAGAGCACCAGGGCCATTGGTGAGGCCTTGCAACAATCCTGCTTTTAACTGGGGGCAAACAACATGAATCTGAGCCCTAGGTAGCCCCTTCTTTGCAGAGTATCCTGTTCATGGATGGCTCTTTACCCCAAGGAGAGTCTGAGTGGTCTCCTGCCTCAGCTGCAGTCCATTCCACATGAAGCTAGGGCTGCTGCCAGACTTGTCAGTGCCCAGCAGCTGAGCCAGAAAGCAGCACTCCAAGTGTTCCAGTACTCTGGTTCACAGCACAAAAAGGACAGAGGATTGTCTCTTATTACCTGCTCAGAGCACCAGATTAACCCCTGGTGTGGCAAAAGCCCTGTAGGTCATCTAAGCAACATATGGATATTGGTGTAAACCACACAAAATTAACACAAGAGGCACCAACTTCAGTTAAACTTTAAAGGCAGAATGCTGGAATTTCAGTAACTTAGTCTCAAAGACCTTGTAGTGCCATGAAATAATTTTTGGATCCTGAAGTTTTTAAACTGCATCACAGACATCTTGCTGCCCTGAAGTGACAGGAGCATGATAAAGTTCAATAGTACAAAGTACAAAGTGCTGAGGGGACAATGATAACAAGTTTTTACATAAATCTGGAGAAGCAGACAAAGAAGGAAGAGATAAAGAAAGAAGGATGTGTTGGTAGAAGGGATTAAAAAGATGTGCTGCCAGAGTGATGCAGATTTAAAAGAACAGGTTGATGTGACTGAAGATGGCACACAGTGAGGTATTTTGAGTAAAGATGGAAAAGTATTAGAAACTTTGTATAAGATGATGATAAGATCACATTTGGACCCCAGAACAACTCACACTTCTCTTTGATGCCAGCTAAACACTTTTTCTTTGACCCCAGTCAATCCTTTACCTTCATATTCCCTGAAATCTCACGATATTCTCTCTTTTTCCTCTTTACAGCACACAGCCATAAGAAAGGTCACTTGAAATGCATTTATGGGCAATGAACTCTTCCTCCTTTATCCTAAGGTCTTAACATCAGCCTGGTCATCACAACAGTAAGAGACATGTTTTAGCTTCTTGTTTCTCAGTGCCAATTATAAATCCCGAACTACTATGCAAAAAAATTCAAAAGGTGACAAAGGATTAGAGAAGCTAAGTTCTTTTAAAATAGTTAGATTAGTTGCAAGATTACAGATAACAGCTCAGTTTCTTTAAAATGAGGAGTGTGTATTTGCATGCTCTCATACAGTGTTGCCAGGAACTGAGATCAAGTCCTGACATCCTGATCTTGGAGAAGCTGCTGCTGCCACCAGCTGGTAGTTCCCTGGTCCTTGGCTGAAGAGATGAATACATAGCTTATGCAAAGAACTCCCAGGGAGACAGCTGGGCCCTGAAGGAGGTCACATCTACAGAAAGCTACAGAAACATTGATCCACTCCAAAGTACATTTTGGAATATGACAAAAGACCTGTATTATGTGTAGATGTGGTACTTAGGAACATGGTTTTGTGGTAGACTTGGCAGTGATGGGTTAATGGTTGAACTCAATCATCTCAGAGCTTTTTGCCAACCTAAATGATTCTATGGTTCTACGTTAACAGGGCCAACCGATGATAACATTCCCAGTCAGCAGTTATTCACAGGCATGGCTACAACAGCAAGCCTGCTGAATTCATAGCATCAGGCATGCAACACTGGTTCTTTCTATGATTAGATGACATCATCACTTAGGTGATGATTAGTGCTTCATCACTTAGGTTCAAGAAATAAATTTTTTGGATGTCAGTTCCCTTTGAAGTAGAAATGACAGTTCCTTGCATGATTCACTGCTGCTTCTGCGGAACCAATATAAAGAAGAATCCAGTGAGCACTGAGTTGTACACCATGTGAAGAACAAATGGTTTGTCACCCTGTGGCTGCAGTCATAGATGTAAAAGAAGGGATTTTGCCACACCTGTGGGATCCATGCAGGTCAGTGGTCCTTTGTACACGTGAAGAGGCACAGAGAGATGGTGGATTATCAGAATCTGCACACAGTTGTAGATCAGCTGCTGGGTTTGTCATTAGCAAGCCAAAAAGATGGAGTCTTTTCTCTGTTAGATTTAGGGACAACGCGCACTTCCTCTGCAATATGATCTACAAGAGGATGATAGGAGCAAACCTGTGCTTGAGTCCTGGAAGCACAGGGAGGTACCTCAGCCAGTGGCTTGCTGTGCAATTCAGACAGGGTTTGTCAGGGCTGGGATGGTTGCACTGTAGGCCAAACCTCAGCTGGCTGTTTCATACCTGGTTGTTCCTGTGAAAACTAATTTGCTGCAATTAACTAAATTAGAAGAAATCAGTAACTTCTTTTGTTTCCAAAGAATACTGCTATATCTGGATTTATGAGGCAGAAGATGACCCTGGACAACCTTTTTTCTCAACTGAGGTATGGGAAATAGAAACAAAAAATCTTCTTGGGTTTAAGACATGCATTCATATCAAGTTAAATTAAGTCTGTTGTAGACTTAAACCACATCTGCAGCAGTGGTGATGGGTATTGCTAAACACAACCACTCAGCCATAACTGGCTATTGCAGCAGGCTTCCATGCAACAAGATTCATACATGTTCTTGGACTCTGAGCCAGTGGTGGCATTTGTATATGAAATGCTAAAGAAGAAAAATATGTGAAAACTGGAAACAGAGGATCTATCCAGGCTTCTAGGTAGGGTGTGTTTGTTTTCAGAAGTGTCTCATGAGGCTTGGCTAAGGACTAATCCCTCTACCTTTGTTACTCATCCAAGGAGGCTGTAACCAGGTCTGACATTGTGGTTCTGGTTCTGGCAAAGGGAGGACAGAGAGTGGAAAGGCTGCTGTCAACCCAGTAGCACCAGGGCCTTGAGCAGGCAGGGGACCAAACACTTCCCGAATCAGTTTAACTTATTTGATTTCCTCCTGTTCTGAGAACAGATAGTCCCTTCCTCTTCCATCAGCCCTTCTCTGGCATCAGGGTAGGCTGTTCCCTACCTATACATCATCAGTCTTCTCTGCCATGGCCCCTAGGACACGCAGTGTCTTCTGTTTCTTCAGTAGATGCCTGCTAAGGTGAAAATCAGGAAAGATTCATGCTGGGT
The DNA here is from genome assembly GCA_013397815.1 of Aleadryas rufinucha. Taxonomy (NCBI): domain Eukaryota; kingdom Metazoa; phylum Chordata; class Aves; order Passeriformes; genus Aleadryas; species Aleadryas rufinucha. Next base: position 95,584 of record VZTH01000008.1, read on the forward strand.
CCCCAGCAACAACACCATGGTGAACTGTGCTCACTTGGATTTTCTTACCTCCATCTCTAGGTCACATTTTGTCCCAGAGGCATTCTGCCTGAATTTAGGGAAACCCCATCCCAGAAGAACTGCTGGGGCAGGAGGGCCAAGGGGCTTTCCCTGGAGTGGTGCTCTGAGGTTGTGTCTGAAGACCTGTGCTGGGGGACAGAAGGAAGGCAGTAGGCATGAAGAAGAGACAAACTCTGGGGTCTGTGAGGTGAACATTGTGAGAATGGGCTTTTCCTGCTCTAGCTTTTCATCCTTCACAGTACAGAAAGCACTCTGAGAGTCCGTGCTACTAATTGTTTTGGAAAGTCAGGGACACTGAAGGACCAAGAAAATAGTGTTTTTATTGTATGATGATAAGGCTGTACATGGTACAGCCTGAACCAGGGCTTCTGGAGACATGCAGGGACATGATGCCTGTTGGAATAGCATTGGACTAGCGGCCTGAGCAAGGCAAATCTGACACAAACTCATCCATACAGTTTGTAAAAAGAGGATCCTGGGGCAATCCCTTAAGCCAAAATTGCCAGCAGAATTCCCAGGGGACTGGTACTGCCATAATTTAATAGTTGTATTGATGATCTGGAGGTAAAGAAAAACTTGCAAATAAAAGAAGAACATACAGAAGGGCCAGCAAAGTGATAAATAGTGTGGAGGCAGACTGAATTGAATAGCTGTGTTTGTGAAATAAATGTGTTTTAATAAAAACAATTTGTGAAGTCATCTTACTAGGAGCAAATCATGCAAGTTTATGTAACTGCAGACCATATTCCCTGTAAAAGGAAACATTAAAGGAAATTAGGGGTCACTATGTACTAGATCATCACAATCTGGTGGCACAGAGGAATCTTGTGGCATTGAGGAATTTTGCAGCCCTGCAGTGCATAAATAGGAAGGGATACAGAAGAAGCGCAAGACATGGGGAAACAGAGACAAACACCATTGCAGGGACCAATGCTAGATTGCAATGTGCAGGTCACCTTCCCTTTTCTGCTGATATTGAGAAAAAACCAGAAACACTGAAAAAGCTGAAATTCGTTAAAGAAAAAGGTGTAAAGAATTCAGTGTGTTTAATTTATCATAGAGAAGTCTGAAAGATGATTCAATTATTTGATTAAAGCACAGAATAGATATGTATATTATCTGTATCTAAACTAACTGGGCAATAAAGCAGTTCTTCATCAGTTAGACAGAGGTGTGGAAAGAATCAATAGCTATAAATTAGTCTTCCTCAGGCGACTTCTGTAAATAAAACCTATTTGAAGACTGGATGCTGGTCATGAACAGTAAAGTATCTCTCACAGTGATGCAGGCAGATTGTGGAGACAGTGGGATATCAACAGGCAAGAGTGTGAAGAATGAGTTTAAAATTGAAGAGTCACTTGAATGCCCCTCCCAAAGAATAGTAGAGAGTATTTAGTGCACTGCCTGCCTGTCTCCTAGTGCCTTCCAGGAAGGAATTCCTACTGACATGATAAAGTATACTGGAGAGCCAACTGGCTAGGACTGTGTCCAAAGAGTCCATATGACAGGATGGACTGGAGGAGCCATATATTCAAGCCTTTTGCTTCACCACGTTCTGAAGTCCCCCAGAGCCTACTGTTGACCACACATTTGTACACCATTAGTGGTTTAAACCTGTACAGTTCAGAAATAGCTTGGAAGAACTGGTAGTCCCAGTTTGAACTGGAGGCAGCTTATGGGCACTTCTGTGAACACGAGAAAGTTTGTACTGATCAGGCTGAACCCTGCAGTGTTCACTGATTCCAGCCTCTACTACAGGACATCCCCATAAGGCCCAGGACTATAAAAAAGAGGGAGAGCAACTTTTTTACTCAGGCAGATAGTGATAGGACAAAGGGAAACGGCTTTAAACTAAAGAGGAGAGATTTAGATTACATGTTAGGAAGAAATTCTTCACTGTGAGGGTGGTGAGACACTGGCACAGGTTGCCCAGAGAAGTTGTGGGTGCCCCATCCCTGGAAGTGTTCAAGGCTAGGTTGGATGGGCCTTGGAGAAATCTGGTCTAGTGAAAGGTGTCATGCCCATGGAAGGGAAGCTGGAACTAGATGATCTTTAAGGTCCCTTCCAAACTATTCTATCCTTTTATATTCTATCCTTCTATGATACTCTAACCCCAAGTTGGCGGTGCCAGTAGCTCCATACCAGCTGTGACCATGGCTCTGCTCAACTTGCTCATCCAAACTCTTTTCAGGGGCATAACCCTGAATGCTCAGTAATTTTTCTGATTTTCTGATTTGTCCCTTGGTTTGAACCCATGTGGGCATTACTTCCTTTTTCTTGTACACTGTGACTAACAGATCTACCTTAGAATAATGAGAAGTGACAGGGAAGGACACAAACACAGGAGCACAGGCACCCACACCATATAACAGTGACAAAGGTACACAGACAGCTTTTTCATCTGGACCACCCATATTCTTCCAGAATTGCTTTCAGGTACATTGCAGGATTTGGAACACAAATAAGGGCTGCTCCATGCCAGCTGGACTCAGTGCTGGAAAATGGTCCAAGGTCTTTTTCATTTGCTAGCACACATGTAGTCTGGGTGTCTTAGAAATTCTCACTGCCCAGGATATTCCTATACCTTCTTTCCTGCATCTTTGGTAATGAAAAAAGTATCAGTTTTAAATACAGGGTGCTACTTATTCTGAGTTACAGGGGAAAAAAATAAAAAAGCAGTAATAGGCAAATCAACCTTACTTGTTAGTATTGCATAATCAGAGCAGCATTTTTCTAGGAGTATGATTATATATACATATATATATGTGTATTTCTCACACCTGTGGTAAAAAAAAAGCTACTTGATAACCATTGAAAGCAACTCTGCATTTCAGAAGAGTAGACCTTAATTTTGCTTTAAATGACATATGGCAGCAATACGGATGTAACATTAACTGAGTCTGATGAATAAGTTTAATATTCCAAGGGAAAAAACCCCAGACAATTCCACTGATCTCTCAGCATAGTTTTGAAAAACAAAATTAAGAATTAATTCTTTATGGGATATTAAAGGTACTATGATATCGGGGTAGCCCAGCCCTTAGAGGGGCTGGAGCCTTCAAGTGACCATCAAGTGGCCGCGCTCCAATGGCTGCACTTCTCCTCTTCGGACAGCCCTGAGGGCGGGTCAGAGGATGGGACCGAAGTCTGAACCCCTCCTATGGTAACACCCCTCTCCCCTCCCCAAGTTCTCGAAAGTTCTTGGCTATTTGGTTCCCCATTGGTTTGTAACCTTGACTCCCTCCTCCCTATCACCCTCATTAGTGGACATGTCCATCAATATTCCCCGGTTTAGGGATGCTATTGGTTGTACCCCCAGACTTCACCCTGGACCCTAGTTTATAAAAAATCCTTGTGACCCTCAGATCTTGGTCACTCGTTCCTGGACCCTTCGAGAGCAATAAAGCCTTGGAACCCACACGAGTGTCCTCTCTCTCTCCCTTCACCTCTGCTGCACTTGATTCCATCCCTCGCTTGGGGATTGCTCCTTTGCTGTGGAGCCAGTGGATACAGAACTGCATCCAGGGAGGACTGCAGGAAGGACACTGAGTGTCTGCGAGAGACCCTGAGCAGCGTCACGATGAAATAAAAGGTTTCAATATTGCAGGTCTAGATGAGTTATCACTACACTATGAAAATAATATTCGTGTCCTGAAACATATATGTGAGTCCTTTGCTGTGTCTTGCTGACCTTCTCGGAGACAGTGTTGTGAGAACAGACTGTCATCCAATGTCCTTTACCATCAACAGAAAGAACCTCATGGGTCTCAGTTATCTTTGGATCAGGTCCCAGAACATTCCCAGATCTGCAAGACTTGGAAGACCACAAAATTATCTTATGAACAAAATCCTGATGCTGCTGCTTCTTAGATAAATAAATTTAGGTGATCTCAGTAAGGCTGAGATCCAGCCATGATGCATAAATGCATCATCCTGCTAATTTGTGGTAAGATGAGTATTATTTCAAGTCATTAATGAGCACATCACTAAACAAGAAATCTGTATGGAAATTATAATTACAGCTCTTATTCAGCTGCATAACTGATATTTAAAATTAGTTTATTTTATTGTATCACATTATTTTTATGCAGTAAAATATGACAGTACCACGTTTCTGAGTCAGTTGAAAAACATCCTAAACAAGATTACCCTCAGCAGGTGAATGGTATCCTCTGTGCTGTTCACACCTATCTCCCCTGCTTCTCTTCTGCTTATCACCTGTTGTAATTAAAACAATGAAGGGTAGATGGCTCGCAGAATGGAATTCTTAGGCAGGTGATGCTCCCAGTTAATGACCTGAAATTTCAACCTCCATTTCTTGGTCTGCAGAATGAGGAAGGAGTGATTTAATCATGCAGAAGAAAAGCGAGAAAGACAGGAGAGAAAACCTGTGCCACTGGAATTCGATGCGTTTTACTTTCTTTATTCATTTTCCTCCACTTTACTGGCCAGCAGCAGAAAACAGGAGCTAGGAGGAGAGTCATAGTTCTAGAGGTGGACAAACAGATAAATTATTTGTTGCTTTTTGTATTCATGAGAAGTTGACTGTCTCAGCACTTTCAGTAATGAATCTTAAACACCACATTGTGTCATATTATATTGGACAAGTCATTTATCTGGAGTATATGTACCACTAAATAAGGAAACAGTGAGCTGAGCTTTTTCCAGACCTGAAGGCTGTATGAACAGTCTCAAATCAATCTTTTTATGCTCTGCTTGGTAAGAAACCATTATGCAATCTGTCTGCATCCTTCACAGCACAGGTCATCACTTGACATTCCAAGCAGGGAGGACATTATAGCAGTAACCCCCCAGATTCAGATGAAGGCTCCATCTGGGTCAGTATCCAGTGCTCAGCACTAACCAGAAGTAAATGCTGAAGAGCAAAACCAAGAAAATCGTCTACAAGACCTCTCCTGACTACCCTCCTGGCCTTGGGCTACCTTCAGTTCATGGGATTTCCTGAGCCAGGTGTGGTTTACCAACGTCTCCCTGGCTGTCTACCAAGCATTTGTCCCATTTTCCCTTCAACACAGCTAAGCTTTTCTGTCCGTAACATCCATTGGCAAATACTGCGACAGGGCTTATGAACTTTGTATGACAAAAATCACTGCTTTTTGCATGTTTTGAAGTTGTCACTTCTTGGCTTTACTTTGATGGCCCCTAGTTTATGTGCTGAAAGACAGTCTAGGCTCCAGACTGCTCATGGCTTTGCAAATACACTGAAGTATCAGCCATAAATTCATTAGTGGGCTCTCTCTCAAGCTGAAGAGTCCCTGTCTGTTCATGTTTTCCTATTACAGAAGCCATTTCATATCCACCAGTCATTCTGGAAGCCCTGCTCTGACTCCTTTCCAGGTCTACTCCAGGGAATGCGAACTGCACACAGTGTTCAAGGTTGGGGCAAACCGTGGATTACTGCAGTAGCACAATGAAATTTTCTGCTTTGTTCTCACATTCCTTTCCTGACAATTCCTAACTCTCCACATGACTTCTGATCACTGCTGAGCGCTGAGCTGATGTTTTCAAATAACTTTCTATTCTGATCCTCAGGTCTTGCTCCTGTATGGTAATGGTCAAGAGGTCATGAATCTTCATGTGAAACTAGGGGTTTTTTGCTTGCTATGTGCATCGCTTTACATGCTCCATCTTAAAGTCTTTTCAGGTCCTTCTACAGTCTCCTACAAACTGCATTCATCTTTAGTCTGCCAAATAACTTTCTCATAAGCCAATTTTCTCATTGTACCATCTGATCTCTTTTCTGGGTCATCCATGTACATACTAAATGGCACAATTTTCAGCCTAGTTCCCTGTTGAAATCTTCTGGGATCAATTCTCCCCTTGCAAGAGTTAAATATTTGCCCCTGTCCTGCATTTCCTATCTGGAATTCAGTTCTTTATTCAGTTTAGGATTTCTCCCCTTTTTCCATTGCTTTACTTCCTTAAAAGATTTAGTTTAAGAATTTCACTAAGAGCTGATGGGAAATCTAGTAGACTGTATCATTTAGATCACTCTTACATGCTTGCTGACCCCTTGAAAAACTCATTAGGGGTTTGCAAAACAGGATTTTCTTTCATTTAATCTGTGCTACTCTTCCCAAATGGGTCATATTGATCCATATGGCCTCTCATTCCATCCTTTATTACAAACCCTACTTAACTGCCAGTGCAGATGTCCAGCTTCCAAGTCTGTAATTGCCCACCCCCCGTATGAAAATCAGTTACTTATATGGTTACTTACATCAAGAGCCATGACACTTTTTTCATAAATCTTTCTGTCTCTATGTACCTATTGATCAATTCAGTTATTTGTCAGGCTGACTTGCTTTCTTTCTCTTTCTGTCTCTCTCTCTCTCTTTCTCATTGGAACACAAGTTTTTCATTTGTACTTTTTACCCCTGAACATGAAAATGATGTCCAAGCTGCTGATCATGAGAAAAATTTAACAACTGGTAACATATTTATAGCAAGTTTTAACCTTAAAAACACTGTATACATTTATCTAAAAAAATTCATTAATCTAGCCTAACCAGGCTAATAAATATAGATTTACAATGAGCTGGATATATCTACATTTGATGTTAAACTTCCATTATTTTCTTCTGTTGAATACGTTCCCTGAGTTAGATGTGGTAATAGACATCTATAGGATTTATCCCAAGCAAGCTAGAGGTCATATTTGCTCAGTTCCAAGAACCAAAGGCTTTCACACAAAGAGGAAGAAGAGGAAGTTTTAACAGCACCTCAAAGCCCTTGTTTGTTACTGAATTTAAAACAAGTGGTTCTGCTCTGTACTTCCACTGGATGTGTTTGCCCATATGCAAAGATGGACATAGCAACTACTCTGAAACCCAGCCTCTTGTGCCTGCAGAGCCATGTCTGACACAATCATTTGTATTTACACTGTTCTTTCAAAACTTGACCCCCTGTTCCTCATGTTCAGATCTAACTTGGTAAGTGCACCCTATTCTATATTCTTCCTTCCATATATAAGAAAAAGTTATTCTTCAGACCAAGATCTCTCACGTGCGAAGTACTTGTCCTAAAATCCCATAATCCTGGGACTTCTGCTGTCCAGACAACATTCTGCCAAATAGAGAAACAGGATGGTCAGCAACTGCTGATCAATAGACAGTGGGATTGTTTTATTGTAGGATGACAATACTTGTCAAGGCCTAGAACTGATAAATTGTTTTCTGCATCCTAGGATTGTTTTTTAATTTCACATTTGCACAGTACTATATTTTCCTTCATATTCAGTGCTCTTTACAGTCACATGCTTTTTAATTTTAGGTTAGCATACTTAAACCTATGAGCTCCCAAATAGTGCTTTATATTTTCCAAAGACCCAACTTTCTCGTACTGATCCAGCATGGTAACCCAGAACAGAAACTGACCATTTGATGGTGTTGTTGTCGTGATATCATAAATGAAAAAAAAAAAAGATACATCCAAGAAATTAGGAATTGCAGATTTTGATGGTTCTCATGGTGGAGCAGATATCGCCACAAGTTATAGCTACAAAATGCATAAAATACATTAAATTCCAATTTGGGATTTTGGAAGGTACCATCCAGTTCCAACCCCCTGTCACGGGCAGGGACACCTTCTGCTGGACCAGGTTGCTCAAAGCCCCATCCAGCCTGGCCTTGAACACTTCCAGGGATGGGACATCCACAGCTTCTCTGGGCAACCTGTTCCAGTGTCTCACCACCCTCACAGTGAAGAATTTATTTCTAATATCTAATCAAGCCCTACTGTCTTTCAGTTTGAAGACATGCCCCCTTGTCCTGTCACTACATGCTCTTGTAAGAAGTCCCTCTCCATCTTTTTTGTAGACTCCCATCAAGCAATGGAAGGCTGTAATTAGGTCACCCCTGAATTTTCCTGGCTGAACAGTCCCAAGTTTCTCAGCCTCACCTCACAGAAGAGGTGCTCCATCCCTCTGAGCAACTTGGTGGCCTCCTCTGGACTCTCTCCAAGGGCCCATGTCCTTCCTGGGCTGGGGACCCCAGAGCTGGGTGAGTTATCTCCTGACATTACTGGACTGATCTGCTCAGATTCAACCCAAAACAGACATACTGGAAACAAGCTATTTATAAAACATACAGTTATTGTGATGTGCCATGGGGGTTTGAGCATGTCAGACAACCTTCCCACAGGAATGAATGACAGCTGGATTATTTAATACAGACCAAGTCATGACAGGACAACAAGTAATGGGTTCAAGCTGAGAGAGGGTGGATTTAGATTGGATACTAGGAATACATTCTTTACTGTGAAGGTGGTGAGGCACTGGAACAGGCTGCCCAGAGAAGCTGTGGATGCCCCATCTCTGGAGGTGTTCAAGGCCAGGATGGATGGGGCTTTGAGCCTCTGGTCTAGTGGGAGGTTCCTCTGCCTGTGGCAGGGGATTGGAACTAGGTAATCCCTTCCATCCCAAACCGCTCTGCGATTCTGTGTTTCCACATTTTGCCATTCCCGAGATGATTCCAGTGTGGGGTTTATCATGAAGCAGAACCTCTGCCCGTCACCGCTTCTATTTCTTACACAGGCCCGAAGACCGCCCGGAGTTGGCAGACACACGGTAATTCACGCACACACAACGGGGGGGTGTGGCTGCCCAACCGGCGCTGTCCCCATTTCCCCTCACACGCCGGCGGCGGGAGGCGGCACCACCCGNCCCTCCCCCCCCCAGGCCCCAGGGTGGTGCCTCAGGTCTCTGTCTCCCTGTCTGGGTCTCGCTGGCCTCGCACCCACCGTCAGGGGCAGCGCAGCGACTCCTAAATCGGCTAAACCCGGCCCCTTTTTCTTCCCAACAGGAATTTCATGGTGACGGGCTTGCAGGATATCGACAAATGCCGGCAGCAGCTTCACGATATCAGCGTGCCCTTGGAAGTTTTTGAGTAAGTCTGTGTGTGCCTGGAAGGGAAGGTGCTGCAGTCGGTGACTCGAGGTAGCCTGGCTTCGCAGCGTGGGTATTTTGGCTGAGGGCTGCTTGTCTCTTAAACCCGATCTTTCTGAATGTCTCATGAGAACGTGAGCAGGCAGCAGGTTAGAAGTACCTCCTGCCTGTGAGAAGGCAGAAAGGTAGGAGAAGTGATAAATTATACACCTGCTTTCATAGACCCACAGGACAGTTTGAGTTGGAAGGGGCCTTAANATCAAGCAATGGAAGGCTGTAATTAGGTCACCCCTGAATTTTCCTGGCTGAACAGTCCCAAGTTTCTCAGCCTCACCTCACAGAAGAGGTGCTCCATCCCTCTGAGCAACTTGGTGGCCTCCTCTGGACTCTCTCCAAGGGCCCATGTCCTTCCTGGGCTGGGGACCCCAGAGCTGGGTGAGTTATCTCCTGACATTACTGGACTGATCTGCTCAGATTCAACCCAAAACAGACATACTGGAAACAAGCTATTTATAAAACATACAGTTATTGTGATGTGCCATGGGGGTTTGAGCATGTCAGACAACCTTCCCACAGGAATGAATGACAGCTGGATTATTTAATACAGACCAAGTCATGACAGGACAACAAGTAATGGGTTCAAGCTGAGAGAGGGTGGATTTAGATTGGATACTAGGAATACATTCTTTACTGTGAAGGTGGTGAGGCACTGGAACAGGCTGCCCAGAGAAGCTGTGGATGCCCCATCTCTGGAGGTGTTCAAGGCCAGGATGGATGGGGCTTTGAGCCTCTGGTCTAGTGGGAGGTTCCTCTGCCTGTGGCAGGGGATTGGAACTAGGTAATCCCTTCCATCCCAAACCGCTCTGCGATTCTGTGTTTCCACATTTTGCCATTCCCGAGATGATTCCAGTGTGGGGTTTATCATGAAGCAGAACCTCTGCCCGTCACCGCTTCTATTTCTTACACAGGCCCGAAGACCGCCCGGAGTTGGCAGACACACGGTAATTCACGCACACACAACGGGGGGGTGTGGCTGCCCAACCGGCGCTGTCCCGATTTCCCCTCACGCGCCGGCGGCGGGAGCCGGGGCGGCACCACCCGTGAGGGGAGGGGGCGTGGCTTGGCCAGAGGGGGCGTGGCCAATCCGCCCCCTCCCCCACCGCCC
>VZTH01000008.1:105999-194286 GCA_013397815.1 Aleadryas rufinucha
CCCCCCTAGGCAGGGGTGCCACCTACTAGATAAGTTGCTCAGAGCTCAGTCCAACCTGGCCTTTCAGATTTTTTTTTTTTTTACTTCTACATATGTAGGCAGTAGCACGAATTCTGCTGAATTTAGTCATTTCATAACATCACAGAATGGGTTGGGTTGGNCTGCCCAGAGAAGCTGTGGATGCCCCATCTCTGGACGTGTTCAAGGCCAGGATGGATGGGGCTTTGAGCCTCTGGTCTAGTGGGACGTTCCTCTGCCTGTGGCAGGGGATTCGAACTAGGTAATCCCTTCCATCCCAAACCGCTCTGCGATTCTGTGTTTCCACATTTTGCCATTCCCGAGATGATTCCAGTGTGGGGTTTATCATGAAGCAGAACCTCTGCCCGTCACCGCTTCTATTTCTTACACAGGCCCGAAGACCGCCCGGAGTTGGCAGACACACGGTAATTCACGCACACACAACGGGGGGGTGTGGCTGCCCAACCGGCGCTGTCCCGATTTCCCCTCACGCGCCGGCGGCGGGAGCCGGGGCGGCACCACCCGTGAGGGGAGGGGGCGTGGCTTGGCCAGAGGGGGCGTGGCCAATCCGCCCCCTCCCCCACCGCCCTCTCGCGCAGGCGCCCGCGACCGGAAGTGGCGTGGGCGGGGGAAGGCGGTGGCGGCGGCGGCGATGGCGGAGAAGTTCGACTCCCTGGAGGAGCACCTGGAGAAGTTCGTGGAGAACATCCGGCAGCTCGGCATCATCGTCAGCGACTTCCAGCCCAGCAGCCAGACGGGGCTCAATCAGAAATTGTGAGGGGCCGTTGTCGGNCTCCTGCCTGTGAGAAGGCAGAAAGGTAGGAGAAGTGATAAATTATACACCTGCTTTCATAGACCCACAGGACAGTTTGAGTTGGAAGGGGCCTTAAAACTCATCTGGTTCCAACCCAACCCCCCTAGGCAGGGGTGCCACCTACTAGATAAGTTGCTCAGAGCTCAGTCCAACCTGGCCTTTCAGATTTTTTTTTTTTTTACTTCTACATATGTAAGCAGTAACACGAATTCTGCTGAATTTAGTCATTTCATAACATCACAGAATGGGTTGGGTTGGAAGGCACCTTCAGCAGTATCTGGTTCTAACACCCTTACCATGGGCAGGGACACTGATTTAGTAAGTAAGCTTTCATTTTGGAAATACACTTTTACATAGATTAAGGCCAGGATTTAAAGCTGCATGTGAAAATATAGTAAGCCAGTATTCAGGTATTTAGTTTCAGGAGTGGCAGTCTGTTGGCAGAGAATTAGAACATTGAAAGAAAAAATATCATAGAGGAGGAGCTCTACTAGAGAGCTTTTGTGATATAGCTGACAATGTAATTTACTAGTGTTTCTTGTAAGTCCACATGTTACTGGTCTGCTGTACTGCAGTGTGTTACTGGCTGTACGGGGCTTTTTTCAGTTGGGCTTTTACTCCAGTTGTAAATTTGTGGTGACTGTCTTAAATGTTCTCTTTTCTTTATTCATCAAGGGAGTTTCCCTTTGCCAGGAATTGTACTGCAAAGCAAAGCCACACATGGTTTTGCTGATACAGTAGTGTTACTTTTCACTCTTTACTGTGGGTATGTGCAGCTCCTCCTCATCCTTGATTTGCTGGGTGCCCTATTCCTGTGTGCTTAATGCTCACCATGTCCTAACTAGGCCACTTCCTGGTTAGTGCCCTTTCAGTTGCTTGGAAAAGGACCATCTTCCTTTGATCATCTGTGCTTATTGCCTGTGAGGAGCTGGTAGATAGATATTTTTTGTGTGTGCTTTTAATACTTCCTTCAAAGCTCTCCAGTCTTTCTGGAAACAGAGGCTTGCTGGCCATGGCCTCGTCCTTGAGCTGTCTTTTGGAAATGGTTGGGTTTAACTGTGGTGGTTTTTAAAATGCACATTTCAGATAATAGTAGAAAGAAAAAGACAGCAAGGTGAATAATTCTGTACCTTGGAGAGCATCCTAGCAGGAATATGATTGTTTAGGAGTGTCTTTTCTACTTTCAGATACATAGATCAAGGCCGCAACCCCCAGCTTTACACTAAAGAGTGTCTGGAGCGAGCTTTGGCTAAAAACGAGCAAGTAAAAGGAAAAATTGACACTATGAAGGTAAACCAGAATTAATGGAAGTATAATGCAATAGTGTATTTGATAAATTTTTACTTTTCTGTAAATATGTGGGCATTTTTCACTTGTGCAGTTATTAACTTCTATTATTGTGTGATTTGTCTTAGAAATTGCTCTGCATCCCTGTATCTTAATTGATGTTGATATAGCCTGTTCAGGAAAGGAAACCTGTAGTTCATCCCACAGTTGGGGATGCAGCTTTCACTGTGATTTTGTATTGGTTAAAGTTATATGTAGTAGTAGAGATATTTTATTTGTTTTTTTTACAGGTGTGGAATTCTGCTATGTGCAGACTTAGAAATAAGCAAAACAAAAGGGGTATTTTTCCATTTTTGAATGGATATTAGAGGGTTAAAATGTCAAATATGCTCTATAATCATCAGTTAATCTTTATAAAATTAGTGAATGCGTGCCAGTGTTTAGGGTTTTTTGAACTTGTACTTTCATTTAGTATGAACCTAAGCATTCTGTGATGCTGTGTAACTGCTGGAACTACTGCAGAAAAACACAGTCAGAAAGGAAGATTAGTGAGTTCTGAGAATGTTCTTTGGCTGAACTTAGTGTGGAGGATGACAAGTTTTACTGCAGAATGTAGACATATGGAGATAAGCCCTAAGCTTCTCTTCTTTTTCTCTGTGCTTGTGAAATTATGTACTTCTAAGGCAGGTGTGAGTTGCTTTTTGAAGGTGGAGTGGATTCCTTATCAAATCAAGAAGACATGTCCTTAATCACCTTTTCTTAATAAGGTCAGGCAGACATTGGTGCACCAGTTTACAAGAGAGGTCCAACTGCTTTGTCTTTCTTAGGAGAAAATGCAAGGGAATTTCTGGGAATTCAAGGACATTTTAGTTTGCCTGGTGCATTCCTAGTGGATTTCACTTGGGCATTTTCTGTGGATTTTGTAAACATAACTTTTGGTGTTTGTGTGGCTTTGGGGGGTTTTCGGGTACCATTCTCTTAGGTCACTGAGAGGTGTGTTGGGTACAAACATTTCTGTTGATCGGGTAACATTGCTTGATGAAATCTAAATAAATTGTTCAGATTATGTATATACATTTTTTTTCTCTTTCCAGAAATTTAAAAGCCTGTTAATTCAAGAACTGACAAAGGTGTTCCCAGAAGATATGGCAAAGTACAAAGCTATTCGAGGAGAAGATCCTCCTCCTTAAGTTGGCCTTTGATAGCTCTAAAATTGTTCCATAAACTGACACCACCTTATAAAAAACATTGTTTGGAGAGAGAGGGAATCTAAGCCCTCCTAACAACTGTACTAAAAATGGCAGAGGTGGCTGTAAAGGAGATTGATGGTTGTTCATGGTTCTGGTCTGAAGCTACTGAATCCTTCTGAAGACTTCTACTCAGTGATTGTGATTGAAACTTCATCTGGTAATCTGCTTTTCTTTCCCTAAGGGTTTGAGAGATGTAATTGCCTACAGGTCATCAATACAGAGCATTTCCCACAAAGTGCATTTCCATAGCAGAAAAACATGGTTTTTTTGTCTTCTGAAAAGTGTGCCTCAGGATTGTGGGCTCATCTGTTTTTCAGAGAAACACATTTATTACACTTGATTACTTTTCATTTGTAAACTTTAGGGGTTTTTTACTGCCGTATGAACAGTTGACTGCTTTTGTCTTGCCAAATTCTACCGAGCAGGAGCCTGTGAAGGGCTGCAGTTCTCATGTGTCATAATTAGTTGCAGCCAGGAAAACCTTCAGATCTTGTTTTGTTCTGGGAGCTGCAGTGCAGATGGCTGAGGATATAAAAAGTGAGCATACCTGGGGACTGGCTCCTCAACAACTTTAATATTTTGTACAGTATTTAATGTAAGCTTTTGTTTATTCATTTTCTGCAAGCACGTTGTTGAATAAAAATTTGAAAAAAATCTAAATTCTGACGTTTTTCTTTTGTATGCTTCTCTTTGAAGTGTGACCTGGCAGTCTAAGTTAATCTAATTGCTGCCTGATATTACCCTGCCCTGCCCTGCACACTTGCTTTTTCTTATAGTTGTTCCACCTCTAATCACTTTTACCTTCAGAATTTTACTGTACGAACTTGCAAGAGAAGAATGACAAGGAAAAGGCGCTCCATGTTTGTGTTTGGATTCCCCCAGGGTCCCTAGGAGCTGTTGGAGCAAGGCTTGTGACTGCCAAGTGGGATGTATATAGGACACAAGTAAAGAGGGTAAAGAGTATTTTTTATATGTGTGCAATGTAGTAGGAAAAGGAGCTTAAGAGCAAAATTGTTGACAGCAGGCCAGCAGCATATTTAAATGGTAGTTGAGAAAACATTTAGGAGGCAGGAGGCCTGTAGATACTGGTCTGGATACTGGAATATTCTGGCACCTAGCACTGACACCAGGTTGTGTGTCAGATTTGGTGGAGTAGGACTTGTAAAAACTGGTGCTTCCAAGAAGTCTTATTTTTATCTCATAGATTCGTAGAATCACTGAATGGTTTGCGTTGGAAGAGACCTTAAATATCTAGTTTCAACTCCCCAGCCATGGGGGTGTTGCTCAAAGCCCTCTCCAACCTGGCCTTGAACACTTCCATACGTGAGCGTCCACAGCTTCTCAGGACAACCCATTCCAGTGTCTCACCACCCTCACAGTGAAGAATTTCTTTGTAGTACCTCATCTAAACCTGCCCACTTCCGTTTGAAGCCATCACCCTTTGTCCTGGGATTAGCCTGGAGTTAGAGAGCTGTGGGGGGCAAACAGCTCCACAGCCCAGAGGCCCTGAAAATGTGTGAAATGTCTGCTCTGTAAGTGTATTAATTTGTTGTTGTTAGTTACTAAATTAGTTACCCAAAGCTGGCCACAGTGAAGATGGCTACCCCCATAACACTGACATGCACACCTGCTGATGAGAAGGAGGTTTCAGGCTTCCCCAGCTCAGAAAAGTGATTTACAGCCAGAGCATGGATCACATACTTCCCCTGGATATTTAGGTGGTTATGGTAAACATGGTGACTGGGATAGTCAGTGGAGATGGAGGATTAGGGAATAACATTAGGTCACATCATCACGAGATCTCAGCAGCCTGTGTTTGTGAGGAATCTGTGTAAGAAAACATTTTTTTTGGATGGGGGATATATACACCAGGAATAAAAATAAACTAAAAGAAACTAAACCAGAAAAAACTGTTAAATCATCAGGTTTCATGTTCTGCTCAGCTTCAGTTCCTACTTTTTGACACTTTCTGATTCTGTTATTCCCTGCTTGCTTCATTACTGTTTCTGGGCTAGCCATGCAAAATATTTAATATTTAGCATAATATTGAAGAGAGGTAACTGTTGTAAATTACGTTTGTTTCAGAGAAGAAACGGTGGCCAGAATGAGTGTGCATGAGTTTATAATGTAGAATGAGAATTGCTAAGAACAATGGTGTCTTCCATTTCCAATTGCGTATGGGACAGAAAAATCCAACCTAATTTTTCTCATTTGTTAATTGGTTCTCTGAAAAGGAATGCATGTCTGAATTATCCCAATGTATGCTTTGTTTGATGGTCACCTTCAAGGCATTTGGTAAAGGAGACTTTTAGATCTTTCCTCTTTCCCACTCTTTTACCTGGATTGCATGGTTGGAGGTGACATGGAATTTTATTTAAAGGTAATATTAAAACATCAGCCTGGTAGCAAAGCTTCTAAAATAGATTTGTGTTGCCCTTTAATTATCTCAAAGGAAAGTATGAAACCATTCAGGTTTCAAGTGTATCCTTGAATTTTTAGTAAGATTAATAAGATTTAGTAAGATTTTGGAAATAATAGGGAATATGTAATTACAGGTAATTATTTTTTTAACAATTATCTTTATTACATACATAATGAGATGAGAAGATGCTAGATAATGCTGCTCAGTACACGGTTCCTTAAGATGGACTGTGTGCTCCTATACTCCATTTAGGATAAACAAAGTGTAAAATTCTTTTGCTCAGGCACAGAAGGAAATGGATTAAGAAGGTGCTAAGGATTTTGTTGCAACCTGTTAAGGTTCTGCATCCTCTCTGTCCCTTTTTTTACTGGAAGGAGAAGCAGTTGGGTGCCCAGCCTTCCCCTGTCCTTGAAACATTTTTTGCTTAAACCTCCTTGTGAAGAACACGTAATGCAGTCTGACAGGGACAGACATAGCTGCTACAGGAGTTGGATGCTGCAGCTGTTCAGCTGTTGGTTTATCCAACCTATAGCTCTTGTTAGTTTGGTTTTTCTTCATGCAGATCAAGGCACTGTCACTGTTAGCCAGTTCTCAGCGTAAGATGAATCACCAGTGTGTCTGAGACAATCTGTTTCTCTCATACCACTCAGAAGAGACTCTCTTGATGGCAAAAAAGTCATCCTAGGCAGAGCAGTTTGGGTTTCAGTGACTGACCTTTCTAATTCAGTTGGATGAACTGCTAAGTGGTGGGAATGGTTTGACGATTTCCCAAATATTTCACGTTGTGATGTTTTTATGAATTGTTTTCTTCAATGAGTGCAGTTCCCAAGTGATTGAAAGTGCTTATATTGTGTGATTGTAGTAGTTACCCCAGGTACTCTATAATCTCATCTCTGACTCTCCTCTGATCACAGAAACAGAGCAGATAAACCCTGCAATCCACTTCTTTTTGCCCTAAGTGATCTTTGAGATTTTAACTAAATCAGTTAGAAACTACTCACTGAACTTGTAGTTTTACTGAAACCTCACTAAATAAATGTATTCAAAAGGTGAATCCTATAAACAAAGACTTAAAAAATGTGTAAGAAGTGTTCCAAACAGCTTAACAGCGAATTCATAATAGAGAAATAGCTCTGCCAAGAATATTTCTGGATACTCATGTTTCAACACAAAGTCATTTCTTACTCTACTATGATTAATAGCTGCAGCGTTTCTGGGCAGGTGCCAGATGTCCTTCCAGCTCTGCAGAGCAGAGAGCCAAGGTGACACAAGTATCTGCCCTGCTCTGAGAAAACTGTGCTTGCTGAATATATTTCAATTACTTCCATATGCTTAAGATCCTTCTGTATATTTTCTTAATTAAAGTAATGGAGGAGCACACATTACAGGATACTTTTATAACAGCTCTTGTAATGCTCTTAAATCAGGAATCTGTATTTTCTGTATTGTGACATATATCATACTGAGAACTAGATGGTATTTAGTCTCAACAAGATCTAATGCAGACAGTAAAAAAGAAACATCTTTCTGCACAGTATGAAAATTTCCAAAACAATTTCTTCTCTTGTTCTGGGAGAAAAGTCCCTTCATATGCTAAGGAATGGCACTTTAAATTTCCATTCCTGCAGACCTGAACTGGATCTACTTCACTTGCTGTTTGCAATTTCATTATATTAAACAAATTCGTCCAAATATTCCTCAAAGGAAGACAAAGCTACTTTTATATATAATCTGGGAAAAGGTAATTCAGATTAGTGTCATGTTATTTAATAAGTTACTTGGGTCATATATATATCATTTCTGCAGCAAAAAAATAGCATTTACTCTTCATGTTAATTGCTGACATTCATAAACTTTTATTTGGAATGTTACTCAGACACTCCTGTGTCTATAAATGTAATGATATATACCAAGCCACTTCTGTACCATGGAAATTTTCAGTTCTTGTCAGTAAACACCCAGAAGTTTATAATTGTCTCTGAAATCACTGGTGGGTGCCATTTTTGTAGAGAAAATATTTTACCCTTAGTCACCTTAGAAACACTGCTAAAATAAGAGATTCTCATTTAAATATATGAGAAATTCCATCTTCAAGGTTATTATTTGTTTCAAAGTATTACTACCTTTTCAATAATAGACTATTATCTACTATCTTACTACATTTGACCTATACTTTTTTGAGACATTCTCTGATTTGGTCAAAGCGTAAGACCCAAGAAGTTCCAGCAGATAAAAATGTCTTTGAATAGATCTCTAATGAAACACCAGATGTCACTCGGTCTAAGACTACTTAATATAATTTCTGGTTATCACATATTAGGTTACAATACTTAAATGAATAATTGAATAGGCATCCACTACTCAATAAAACAAAAGATGGATTCAGTGATACAGCAAATCCTATTTAAGAGAGATATGTTAACCCAACAACATTTCTTCTTTCAGAGATCTTAGGCATAAATTATGTGACATTGCTTTTTACCCAGGCTGGGAATTTCTCCTCCTATGCAGCACACTGCAGAAGACACATAGCTTCACAGATGCACTCTTTCCTTGGACAGATTTTCTGCTTTTATATAAATGGACTTCCTAAAGTTGCTCTGCGTACACGTAACCTCTGTCATCTCTAGAGGTTGATACTCATGGTTGCAGAGCATTAAGATTCCAAGGAAAATCTAACTTGCTGCTCAGCAATGATGCTCTACTTAGATCAAGTGGAGGGGAAAGAACCCTTAGGAGTACATGCTGGAACTCAATGAGATCATGGTGAAAGCAAGAAAAAGGAAGTCATTAGTAAACCTCTTTTTTTTTCTCTCATCTTTTTGGCTTCAAAATTTATCACAGGATCAGTTACAAAGCTTGTCGTGGAAATATTGCTGTTGCTGTTACCTTTTATCATTGTTTGAGGGGGAAAAACAGCCTAAGGAAACATCATAGGCATGTAAAAAGAGGATTTGCAGGCACAGAAAGCTGTGCCTCAGAGCAATGTAGCAGTACACAGTGGACTGACTGGCTATGCTCCCCCAGTCTCCGCTGATTTAGGATGTGTAGGTGTGGCACTTGGGGATGTGGTTTAGTGGTGAACTTGGCAGTGCTGGGTTAATGGTTGGGATCAATGATCTCGAGGATCTTTTCCAACCTTAACAATTCTGTGATTCTGTGACATCATCATATTGATGTACATTACCTTTGAGCTTTAAAAGTCTCAATATTTTTCCTCCATGAATTTTTTGGGCTGCCCTCTGAACCCCTTTAAACTGCAACATCTACAAAATCTCACAGCGAGGAGTTCCATGGTTCATATTTGCATTATGTGAAGAAGTCTCTGCTTCCATTTGTTTTGAATCAGCCATCCACTAATTTAATTCTTAGTGCTTGCAATAAAGATATATGGAGAGCGCATCTCCTTCTCTCCTCTTCACCTCACTTGTGGTTGTATAGAATACTGCAATATTCCCTTCCCAATCATATTTTTTCCAGGCTTCAGGTTACTCTGTTTAGCTGTTCCTCATACAGAACTTTGTGTACTTCAGATCGTACTTGCTACTCTTCTCTGAACTGTTTCCAATATTTACCTCAGTCTTTTTAAACCCTGAGATGCTCTAAGACTCTTTACAAGGTATCTTGTTGAAGGCCATCAGGAACCCAAACAGTCTGTTTATGCATCTTTGATGTCCAACACTCACACACACTTTTAGGGAGCTCCAACAGCCCTCCCTGTATCCATGTAAGCCTTCCCTGCACCAAAAGCTGTGTTAGCTTTTCTCTAATACATACTTAATATAGAATCTTGCTTTTGCTGTTCCTCAATGATTGAAGTGCTCTTCCTTATCATTTCAGGATTACAAATGTAGCTGGCAAGTTAGATTCCTGACCTACAAAGATATCTGCACACACTGTATTTATCCAGAACCATGGCATTTAAGGTAAAGACAGTGTACACAGCTTTTAAGCAAATATTTGCATAAAGTATATGTCAATTTAGGTTCACATATAAAACCTTCCAGTATTTTTTCAGAGGATTTGTCAACATTGATAGAATGTTTAGAAATCCTCTTTTCTAAATGATGGCAAAGGACAAGGACCTTAGTCACATGTGCATTTGCCAGATCAGGTACATGTGCTTTTTGGAGAGTAAATATTAAACTGGGAGTTATAGAGACATCCTCCTTTGCACAAAGGTCCTCCAGCATAAAATCACATTGCTTTGCCTAAGACCTCTTGCCACTGATACAGCATTGTTTACTTTCAAAACAGCTTAATAGACTGAGTTTTAATATTGTAGCATGTTAACTCACCCCTGTAAGCCATGTGGGAACTAGATCAAATGCATTTTGAAAAGTACAGAAAAAAAGAATTTCTGTCTCACAGCTTTGGCATTTCCTTTTCTTATCTTCTTATCTGCACTCTGGGGCTGGTCAAGTAAACACAGACACGTTTAAATGAATATGTAAAAGTTCAAACTATCATAGCCTGCGGTTGTACAATCATTTAAATAGCCACAGATGCATGTTAGCAATTATATGTAAGCAGATATAAAAATGATATTTAAATGTACAGGTATGCAGTCATCCAGCTCTACACAGCCAGGAACTGCATCTTTCAGGTTCTAATGGTTCCATACCACACCATGCATACCATACAGTACTGACATTTTCTTATGTAAGAATCCAGGAGCCTTTCTTTGAACTATAATTCTATATTATCTACTAACTTATATTTTTATGAGTGAATATATGTACTTTGTGTAGTAGTATTGATCATTCTCCAGGAAGCCGTGGCCATATTTTAGCTCCATGAGCTGTAACAGCTGCTTTATTTACTCAGTGCTTTAGCAA
Organism: Aleadryas rufinucha; assembly: GCA_013397815.1. Taxonomy (NCBI): domain Eukaryota; kingdom Metazoa; phylum Chordata; class Aves; order Passeriformes; genus Aleadryas; species Aleadryas rufinucha. Next base: position 116,629 of record VZTH01000008.1, read on the forward strand.
TTTCATACAGATTAAAGCCACAGCACAAGAGAGCTATTAAAAATTGAAAGGAATTATAGCAATTTTGCTGGTCTGTTTTCTCTAAGTGGTCTGGTAAACTGCAGAGCTAGGAAACTGCAGAACAATTTCCACACAATTTTGTCCAGTTGTCAGTAGACTAAGAGGGGGTTGAAGTGGGTCCTAATAATCAAATTCATGGTTAATGGGATATGTATTCCCTTCAAAGAAGACAACCCGAAGACTCATCAATAATTATAAATTGCTGCAAATTATTGAAGCTGGTTTATCTCCTGGGCATAGCAACAGAAAAAAGTATTGCAGAGACAGCAGTATTTGGGGAGATGTGATGATGAGGCAAAAGGCTATTCTGATCCATTTTTATAGTAGTTGTCTTTGCAACAGTCCTGAGGCAGCCCCAGTAAGGGCAGGATGAAAGATTTAGATTTGCCTGAGGAATTGACAATATTCTCCCATTATTCCATTGGTCTGAGTTGACTCTGTTCACTAGAATAAAAATCTTGTTTAATTTTGCAGCTTTTGCAATAACCGTGGAATCCAGGGACCTGAGGGCAGGGATCGATTTACTGCCTCTTTAGTGTTTAGGTGCACTGACCAACAGATTGCTTGCTAATTTCAAAGGACTGATGTATTTTAAAGGAAGATGCTGCCCTATTGTTGCAGAGAGAATATGCAAAATTGACTGGATTTTTTTATACAGTTGAGGCTCTTATACAACAGCAGCCTTTAGTATTATTGTAACTAAGATTAAAAAAAATTGCAAAACCAGACTGACTGTAAATATTAAAGCCAGAGAATTCAAAAGAAGATAAATAAGCTTAATAAAATGCTTATGTATAAGGCTAGAAGAGACAAGATCATCTTACCAGCCCTAAAACATTCCTGAGAAATTGTTAATATTGGAGAACATAAGGTTTCACTCAGGCATTCTTTGACTTAGTTACAATAGTTGAGCCAGGCTAAAATATTTCACTAAAAACCAGGCAGAGTCCAAAAGTAGGTCTTAGACATGATGGCTCTGATGTAAACTAAACCTTGTGACCCCCAAATTTATGAGCAAGCTCTAGGAGTTACGTGCCTGATCTGAGCTATCAAAGTGATGACTCATTGTAGCCTTGTTTTTCTCTCTGCAAGTGACTTATCCGTGTTGCTCAAGGCAGACAGGAACCAAGCCAAAATCGTAAGAGAATAAGTCTTGTTAATGGTGTGCTGGGAATAGCCTGTGAGGGACAGACTGGGAATAGTGAGGGACAGAGGTCCATCCTGAGATCCTTGTCAACATTCCAGGTAAAAACTCTCATAGAATTGTTTAGATTGGAATAGACCTTTAAGACCATTGAGTCCAACTATTAACCCAGCACTGCCAAGTCCAGCACTAAACCGTATCCTAAGTGCCACATCCACACAGCTTTTAAATAGCCCCAGGGCTGCAAATACTCAGCAGCAAGATCCTCTCCTTGCAGAGCTGCAGAGGTAAAGCCGAGGTGCAGTGTGCAGGTGCGTTAAGCTGCAATTACCTGAGGGGCCCCCAAAGTGCTCTTTCTGCAATTTCATGTCCCCACAACATCCCTACCCTGTATCAGGAATCAGCCCTGCTGTGCTCTGAGTCTAACACATATACACCCTGTATGGTTTTTTAAGAGTAAAAGCGTCCTTGGTGCTCATTTATGTGAAGCAGCATTTCAAAATGGAACCCTACTGTGTAAATAAACTACCAGCCCACTGTCATCCACAAAATAACAGGAGTGAGGGTGAGGCATCCCCAAAGAGCAGTGCAAATACTAATTTTCACAATATTCCTGTGGCAAGTGTGGTTCAAACTGCAGAATTTGAGGTGAATGAGAAATGTAAACACAGGCCACAGGTAGAGGAGATATAGGAACCAGACTCCAGCTGCCTTCAGATCTGTTCCTCAGATAGCCTAGAAGTGTTTTACATGTGCAGTACAGATAATCAGAAAGCATGCCAGCCTTAAACTGAAGGAGTGCTGAACTGATCAATATGACAAAATGTTTTGAAGCAGCATTAGCTTGCAAAGCTGCTCAAATCTGTTTCGTTCAAGCTGTGTTAAAATTAATTTTAATGCATTTTAGCAAGTGTGTCAGAAGAATTCTGAGGGGAGAAGTCTATTGATGCAGATCACTCACCAGACCCAGAGTGAACGGTTTTACAGCCTGGCTCATAGAAACAACTTTTGTCTGTTTAGCAAGATGCCCCAGGAACCAATTTCCTAGAGCCATTGTAATTGCTCACCATGAAAATTGCAGGTTGTGTTCAAGAAAGGCTAAACACCAGCAGAACCTTTGTGCGTTTGCTCTACTTTCTGCGGAGCAGCTTTGGCTGCAGCTTTCTGAGCATCGTATCTCATTTACAAGGTGACCCAGAACACAAAACCTTGTAATTAGCCTGAAAACCCAACCTGCTTTCTCTCCCTGCCTGCCAGCCCCCTCGCCTTCTGCTGCCCTTGGTTGTGATGGCAGCGTTTTCCCAACAAAGGGAGGGTCTCGTGCAGAAGGAGAACAGCGGAGCCAAGATATTCAGAGCTTTTGCATGCGGCCAGATAAATATTCATGATGCAACTGTGTGCTTAAGAGCTGCTTTTTGAATTAAGTTCTGAGGCCATTGTTCACCCTCAAATAACACCCAGAAGAAACTTTTCCTTATTTAAAAATAAACAAATTCTTAAATAGACTGCAAATGTGAAATCACCTTCCTTCCCCAAGTTGCAATAGGGAAGTGCCAAGTGAGGAGGTTGCTGTACAGTGTGGTACAAATTTCTTACAGGATACAAATCACAAAAGATCGTAAGTAAATACCTACATCTGCAAATGTATTAAGCTGTTGATCTTCTTTTAAATGATTTCTCATCTCATCCTGTGTGGCTTTCTCTTTTTTCATGTCACTGAATTTTTTTCTTTACCTTGAGATGGTATAACAGCCAAAATGTCTGAATATGCTTTGCCTCCTATTTCAGCACTAAAAAAAAAAAAAAAAGGTTAAAAAATAAAAAAGTACTCTGCGATTATTTCAACAGCATTTTTCGGAATAGTTAACATCTATGCTGACCAGGGCTTATTTTAGCTCATAAATCTTATAAGCATCAAAAAAGATGCTGTACCTTCAGCAGAACACTGATTACTATAATACATCTTTCTGTCATAAACTGTCAGAGATGCAGATACAAAAAAATAGAAGGACTTGAGTGGTAGAGATCAACTTCAGGTTTGGTGACATTAAAACATCTCAAGGAAAGGGAAAAAACTAAAGAAAGAAGGCTGCTTCTGTCTGGGTAGCCACAGTTGGATTAAGGGTTTTATATTTTTTAACCAGTGTATAGATGTTATATGTATGTGTTGGTGGCAGGCTGCTGTAAAGTGAAAGACTGGGAAGTACTCTATCACTATAAAGTACATTTTGGTTTCTTCTAAATAATATGAAGTAGGCTGTAATTCATTCTTGAAATAACCGAATTTACTTAATGTTGAAATTAATAACTTATGTAGTTGCTTAGCAACTCAGACAATACTAACATCCTTAGCCAGGTATCAAGTTCCTTTTCTGAATTTCTGACAGTATCTTTCCTTTCATTTAAAGATTTGGAATAGCTTCCCAGCCTCTTCTGCTCTAAACCCAAGGTTCTCTGCTTCCTTTTCTCTCTGTACAAGAGGTAGCCTTGATTTAGGTGAAGTGATTCCACAGAATTGGAAGCTGTGATGTATTTGATACATCTCTATGGCCTTTGAACCATTTATGAGGAAATGCAGCTGACTTTTGTTTTCATTAAGTTATTTGGTTAACTTCAATTGATTTTTTTTAACCTGTTTTTTGTCCTGAACCACACACATTGCTGATGTGACTGGGATAAATAGAAAAGTGGACTTCATAGGGTACAGAAGCAAACTTCCCTTTCATTCTGTAAGAAAGAACTCTGCACCAGACTTGGGTCAGATGTGCACAGTGAAATGACAAGAGGAAAATTTTCCAGCAACAAGGCATGGCAAGAGAAATGCCAGTGACATGTAAGGAAGGAATTCTTCCATGGTGAGAGTAGTTAAGCACTGAAACAGGTTGATCAAAGAAGTAGTGAATTTCCTTCCTTGGCAATTCTCAAGACTCACCTGGATGACTTCCAGAAATCCTTTCCAATCATGTTGTCTGTGATTCCATCTAGGGGACAAGTTATTTGTATTTTTCTGTGACTTCTGCACCAGGACACATTATGGATTACATTCCCCACTAAAATACATTATGAAGGTGACTAGGCCCCATGGTGAGGCTTAGATAATGGAACAGACCATGAGAAAATACGGAACATAACAAGAGAAACTGCCAAACATAACAGCAGAGTGAGCAGCTGGCAAACATTACAGTGTAACACCATGAGAAATGGCTGGATTTCACAGCTGGTTATGGGGAACTGTGTGAGAGAAGGACAAGTTCCCCAGGTAGCTGTAAGAGAACTGGAGGGCAATATTGGAGTCTTTTTGGGGAATACAATCTTGGGAAAAAACCCACAGTGTCCAGGTTACCATATCAATAAACCTTGCAGAGGTTTGGAAAAACTTCTTCACAGAAAGGGTTGTCAAGCACTGAAACCTGAGGCTGCCAGGGAAGTGGTGAAGTCGCTACCCATGAAGGCATTTAAAAAATGTGTAAATGTGGTACCTGGGGACACAGTTTAGTGTTGAACTCAGCAGTGCTGAGTTAACAGTTGGACTGGATGAACTTAGAGGTCTTTTCCAACCTTAATGATTCTGTATCATGTAAGGCTGAGATGTGATGGCTAAAGAAATGCCAGATATGGTTACGGATGTAGCAACACTGGAACCAGTGGGGAAAAAGTAACTAAAGTTGTTTATCTGGGAGGAGACAAGGGTGGGAAAAGAGATGGATCAAGGTGAGGGGCAGGAATTATAAGCATGGGAAAATGGAGAAAAGTGTGGATAGATGAGGACAGGGCATGTATAAGCAAGCTGCTGATTGATACCAAGTTGATCAAGTTGATCAGGTTGATAGCAGGTTGATCAAGTCCTGCATCAACTGCAGTCTCTCTTACCTTCTTCCTACATCCTATTCTTTACTGTGTTTTGCTGTGCAGTCTCACTCTCTAGCCTGTGCTGGTGTGGAGAAGTCTAAGAGTCTGCAACCAGAGAAGAAGCCGTGGGTCACAAGGGTTCATAGAGCCAACAACAGGACAGCACAGGATGTAGACATCCCTCTGTGATGAGGGAAAGGAGATTAGGGCTGGGGACTACGAGTTGCCAGTGTGAAGTGGAAGACTTAGCAGAGCTGCTTCTGGGAAGAGCTGATAGGTGATACCCAGTCATTAAAGCACTCATTCCATAGTCCCTCCTCATTCGAGGTGAGGCAGGATCAGTCTGAAAATCTTCAGCAGGAGCAGAACTTTGAAGAGCTGGATATAAAATATTTTGCCCTGTTCAGTCACACAACTTTTTTAACCTTGACATTTCTGATCCAAACATCATAGTAGATATTGCTGGCAAGCAACAAAAAACCAGGAGGAGGGCTGAGGGGAAGAATGTGCAGCAGTAGATGTTTGCTTATTCCTTTCTTAATTGCTTGGCTACCATGGAGATAGGCATAGTGCGTAGTTCCAGCAGGAACTACTGTTATTCCTGCACATGTAATTCTATAGCTCTGTGTATGTCTATCAAGCCTTAAAAATAAAGTATTTCAGGAGAGATTGAATTTAGGAATTCTGAACCTCACATCTACAGACTCTTGTCTTTCAATAGTCTCTCAAAGACTTGAGACTAAGGACTGTCTCTCCATATCTGAGGTTTTGAAATGAGTTTTGAAGAAAAGGAATTTTGTCTGTGAGCTATTATAATAATTAACTCTATGAGCTTTGTTCTATGTTTTTTTTTCTTGTATTTCAGTAAGTCTTAAGCAGCTGAGCAAAAAGGGGGAGACAGTGGCAAACTATTGACATTTTTTTTGATATTTGATTCCTCTTTCCATAGGGGACTCTTCCAGAAGGAGGATTTCTGCAGTTGACATCTCTGGTCTGGTTCCACAGCTGGGACGAGTATATCTGCATATACAGACTGCTGTTCTTGTTTAAGTTAGTGCCTCTGGAAGGCTTAATGGGAATATACTCATCCCCTTCATGCGTTCTGATGCCTACAGATAAGAGAGAAGAAAGCCCAGCACCTTGAGAGCCTCTCCAGCTCATGAGAAAGATTGAGGCAAGGCATGTGCTTTAAGCCCCGCTCTCAAAGCCTGTCATGCTTTCAGCCAGGCTGGAGGAAAACATCTGACCCACGGTCAAAGAACAGAAATACACAGACTTGAGATGGTGGCATGAACAGAAACAGAGCTACATGAAAGCACCCCAAGAAGCACTAGAGCACAAGTTGGAAGAATGGCCAGCATCAATGGCCAATGATGAATGTGACAGAAATAAAATCAGTAGCAGCTAAGGAAGGTGCTGCTTGCACCAAGGCAGCAGGACAACTGCCTGGACAGCAGAAGGCAGGCATTCTGACAGCAAGAGAGTGGCTGAAGACAGGCTGCAGCCACAAGACACACAAAATGAGGAAATAACAGAAAATGACCACCTTGTCTGACATTTTTGGAGGCTGTTGTAAGTGGCAAAAGATAATGCTTCAATAACTGGGGACTCATGAGGGGTACAAAATAATTGGCCCAAAGCAGCTACTAGCAAGGAGATTTCAGAATACATAGCAAGGATTCAGCAGCCGGCAGCTCTCATTCTTCATGTTATGCAGAAACAATCCATACCATACTACTAGTGTACCTGTTTATATGGATAAAGCTGAGGAAAGAATGATAGGATGGGTTGAGAATAAGTTTTGTTCAAAATTAATATCACCTTCCCTTCCTATAGGGTCTTGTATAGATTTTCATTACTTTAATTTGAAAGGGTTCCAGTCCTTGTTTTTTGAATATATCATTGTCATATTGGGTATTCAGCAGCTTCCAGGCAAGTGTTCTAAAACTTGAGCTATAGTTGCCATAAATCTCTGATTCAATAATCAATAATTATTCCATACAAAGTAGGACAGGTTGGGATGCTGAGGGCTTTTCATCTCAGGCTTCCTGGTATCAAGAATATTCCACCCTTTTATTTGTGGGGTGTCCTAGGTTACAGTGTAAGACGTGCCCAAAAGCATTTATTCTTTTACCATCTTCATAAAATATTGAATCCAGGTGGGGCAGTGTTTTCCTTGCCTCCTCCCTCCAGGAGTTATCTTTGTTTAATGGGCAATCAAGGACCCTGCCCATGGCTCATAGATAACTGCCTCTGGACAATCTTTTGTTAATGGGCCCATCAATGCCTTATCATCCCATTGTGAGAAGCTCCACCCAGAGGGAGAAACCAAGCATTCCATCCTGAATATAAACTGGGATTCCAAATACCACAGACAGCTTTTTCCCACTGGATTTCCAGAGGACAAGAGCTACCACTGGACTTTCAGACGAAGACCAGACTTTTTTTTTCCTTTCTACAGGATCACTGCTTTAACAGGACCACTTCATCTGAACTGCTACCAGCACCCTGACTGACAGGGTGCCAGGTTGTATTCTGACTTTGTCAGTGGTTCGCTTTTGTACTATTGCATTTATTTTACCTTTTCCCTATGAAATTGTATTTCTGACTTGGAGCCTCTCACTGGTTTGCTTTCAAACCTGTACATGGGGGTAAGGTCTGACAAATTAAAGGAAGGTGAATATGCACATGCAAAGGGTTGGATTGAAGGAGCAAGGATTGAGCAGTAGTACTCCAGTTCTACTTACTCTACTCTTACTGCAAAAGCCTAAAAGTGATCTCTGGCCCTTCCCTCATTCACACACTTTTATCGCATCCTGTGAAGTTTGGTGCAGAGAAAGTCTCCTGCTATCAGCAGGATACTTGTTGGTTGCTTGCAGTTCAAATTAGCCTGTGAGGTGCCACTTGAGAAACTGCAATACAGTTTCATGGTGAGAGCGTTCAAAAAGAGCTTTAGATCCTGATTTCCACAGGCAGAGAAACACCATCTCTGCAGCATTGTCTCTGATGTCAACCTCAGGGTTCTTTTATAAAAGAGATGACAGCACTGCTTTCTCTACTCACCGTGTTCTCCTTTCCTCCCTAGCTTCTGTCTGTGTACTAGGTGAGACCATCCTCTGCAGGACTTCACAGAATGTGAATTGTTAGCATATAAACATTGACATTTCTAGCCATATTTTTTAGGGCTTAGGCATCAAGCAAAATGGAACTTTTGAGAATCTAAAATTTGAATCTAGGCACCAGGAGGGATAACCAGATAACATTTGAGTGCATAACTCCTGTAAATCTTGCCTTGCTAGAATTATCAATACCACTTCCTCTTTCCTGCACTTTGACCTTCTCAGAAGGTCATCTGGTTATTCCCAGACCAGTTCCACTTTTGAAACAAAGAGAAGCCAAGGTGATACATATGTTCGTGCTTAACACGAATGCAGTGCTACTAACCCTGTAAATCAGAATACAGGTGGAAATTATTTGATTCCCTCCTTCTAATGAAATAACTCATTCTTACTTTTGAACTTGAACACAAAGAGGCTTACATAGCTGCTCTAGCTCCAGTGGTCACCTTTTTCATTACACTTTCCCTATGTAAGTAAGCATGCAAAGGGAAAATCTGAGGCTGTAGCTGTAGAAATCACTGAATGGAACACAGCAACTTATTCTACTGCTAAATATTTATAACTTTATGAATCCCTAGCTCACCTTTGTGACACTCACCAGTTTTGTTGTAAATAATAATTTGCTGGGAGCATGTCTCTGCTTTGTGATAGAAGCCAAATGTGGATTCTAATCATAAGCATTTTAATCAAATGTGTATAGAAACAGTAAAACAATCCAGGCAAGGAATATTGTGTACGGACAAGCAAATACACAAGCAAAAAAGTAAACATGTAAAAAGCAACACATGGAAAAATATCAGTGATTCTAATGGAAACTGGGTAGAGATCCCAGATCAAAAGCTGTCAGTGGAGGCTCTTAATACAGACAGATCCAAATCCACTCATGTGATGTTGCATTCAAGTCTATGTGGAAAGAGGAAGCACACCTTGTGTACAAAGGCCAAGAAATTGTTGTTAGCAAAGGTAAAATCTGAAGTCTAATTCAGAAATCTTTATTGATCTAGATCGAATTCTTATGGAAAAAAAAAGAGAAAGACAATGCAGGTAGAATATTTATGTACAGATAAAAAGTCATAGTAATAGCAGTAATACAACTGTAATTGTAATGCATACACCTTTTAGTTTCTGCCATTTTCCTGGTGTTATCCTCACCCTTCCATTGCTCTTCTGTGTCCAAAGGTCCGCAGTTTCATGCTGGTGTTGTCAGGGGAGGGAATGTTATGGCAAGTGGACAACATGTGGAATCCTTTACCAGGAGAAATATTATGTTCATTTTGACAGTGTGATATATACATAACACTGTGTACACACAAATTGTATATTTGCTAACATACCTGCACACCTTTCTCTTTGATCCTTGGTCTGCAGCTCCAGGTTACATAGCACCATTTATGTTCAGTTTAGATTAATGTATGTTTTATGCTATTTCTTTGCTCTTCTTCCTGGCCCTAACCACAGTTTTGTCCAGCTCCAGGTCTGCAGGTTAATTGATCATGACTGATCTTTTTATAACATGGGGTCTTCAGTGCCAATCCTATGTCCCATCTCTTCTCATCCCGTAGCTGCAATCCTGTCTGCCACAGCTTTGTCATTGCAGACCTGTATTTATCTACTCAACAGCATTTTATTAAAGTTGTAAAATTCTCAATCTACCTGGAACAACTGCTTGTTACTGTCACCTATAGCAAACAACACTTCTATCACACAAAGATAAACCAAACATATAAATACATCTGTTAAAAAATTGGTGCCACATCCAAACCACATAAAATAAAGCTACAGGCAGGTCACAGGAAACTAAGAGCAGACAAGCCTCAGTTCTGAGCCCTTGCAGACTCAATATGAGGCTTATGGCATGTTACTAGCAGTGACAATATCACATTACAGGGCTACAGTTATGCTGGCGTGGTGCCCAAGGGAAAAAGCAGTTAGGCAAAAGCAACACCAAGGCACTACCTGAACTCCTGTCACAGGTATGAAGCTCCACACCTGTGGCAGGAGGATGGCCTTGTGCCACAGGGGGCAAGAAGTCTGAGGGAGCAACAAGAAGAAGGCTTCTCCCCAAGAGATGACTCTTGGGAAGCTGAGGATGACCACATCACAGGCAGGAACAGTGCCCTCTTCGATCAGAACAGATTTGCAGCACCCAGGCCCAGTGGGTGGTAGTTTTCCTTCTTACCAGTGACATCTCCTTCTCAGGTCTTTTGCTTCTACTCCTTTGAAGCCATTCTTGATCCTGGCTTAATGACACTCTTTTTTTGTGGGAAATGACTGTCTGGTGTGCTTAGACTCTGAGAAGAATTTCTCTTTTTTCTTAGGTTTGTGGAAGGTGTTTCTAAGGGCAGAAATTGACTTATGATGAGCTGCAAAGGACACTTTGCTCTTCTTCAAAAATGGGTGGAAGTAGTGATGGAGAACATCATGGCAGAGAGCTGGTAGAGAAATAGGTCAGCATCAGCATGCAGAGGTGGTAGAGTTAAAAGACAGAAGTGTGGATGGTCTACCAGCATGGGGAGAGGGCTGTTCTGTGGTTGTGTTTCTTGCTGTTGTCTTCAGGAGATGGACAGCTGGGGAGCTTTTGCCCCAGCTGAGGGAATATTTTCCATATGCTGATGAAAATGTAGGTCTTGCCATGCAGAAAGCAAGTACCTGTGCCCTATTCCCACATCCAGCATCTCACTGCTGTCAAACAGCACCCAGAAGTTGGGGGCTGTTTCTGGAAGAAACTACTTCACAGAAACAGGAATGGTCTGTTCAGGCCCGTATGTAGGTGCCTGTGGGCAGAGTGGAGTGGCTTTGGTGCCCTTCAGGGATGAGCATGTTGCATCACCTATAGAGATCTGCAGCAGAAGACTTCAGATGAGTTTGCCTGGAAAGGAAAGACCTTAAAAGCAGTGGTGAAGGTCAAGAAGAACGATAAGTGTTGATGGCATGTGACAGAGCAGGTTCTCAAGATGTCAGCACATCTCCATGCAATGCCTTTAGTTACCCAGATGGGAAAGGTAAAGGAAAGACAAAGGGAAGGGAAACCTGCTCTCGGCTGAAGTTCAAGGACAGTCTGCATTCTGTGGACAAATGCTTTAAACCTGCAGATGCAATGTTGTTGGTGATTCCAGAGATGTGACCAGTTATTGTCAGGGTGAACAGAGGCTCAGAAAGTTTCTTCTACAACTACTGCTCTGATATCTTCAGTTTCATGTCCTGTTGTTGACACTTTAATTGTTTTTTCTCTCCTCATTTGTGGCGTTACCCCAGGTGCTGTGCCAGCCCTTATCCACTTAGCAGGACTTCAGACCTCCACCAAGAGATCTGGGTGTGCACCACTGCTTCTCTGTGGGAGAAATATCTGTCAGTACAGTGGAAATCTGTATTGTTTTTTCATGGAAGTAAATATGATAATATCTTCCCTATATGTGCAGCATGGCAAAGCCATAAGTTGACTCACACAACTATTTGTGCAAGTTCTTCTTCCACTTCAAATCACTGTGGTCAGAAGCTGCTAAGTACCCATGTGTTTACTGGTAGAGATACTACAGAACTTTATCGGTTGTAATTTGTATTTTTTTAAGTCGGGAGAAGGAAGAGTGTTTAAAAAAGGGCTGACAAGTGCTGAAAGCAAGGTCGAAGTCATCCACTGTTCTCCCTTCGCCCACAAGTCCAGGCATTTTATCAAAGACAGCAATCAGATTAATCAGGCGTGACTGACCCTTAGTAAACCCACGTTGATTCTTCCTAGTCATTTCCTTCTGCATGGGCCCAGAAATGTGCTCCAAGGGGCCTTGGTCCAGGATTTTTGCAGGCTGGCTAGCCTATAATTCCTGATCCTTGCTCTCAGATCCTTGCAGGCACTCTTGACCCCACTGATCTCCTCTGGCAGTGTCATTGGTGCCCATGTGGATAAGCAGCAGGGAGTGATAGCCCGAGATCCTTGGTAGTTCCTCTGCTACATCTTGGATCTGAGCCCCTGGCAAGCCATTAATCAATCTAGATAGCAAGCCAAGGAGGCAGATGGGGGCTTCTGTCCACCACAAATGGAAACCTACCACTACTGTCCCCTGCCATTGCCTCCTGTCAGTTGTATGTGGTTTATGCATGGACAGCTCAGATGCTTCCTCAGGTGCAACATTTTGTTTATCTCCTGCTACCAGGTCACCAAACCTGTTCTGCAATTGTCCTGCAAGTGGAGAAGGAGCCACCTTCCACGTGCCAGAAGTCAGGTTAGGCAAATCAATTATATTTAATTCAGTAAAAATTATTTCCTAATCATCTTTCCCTTTGATGTTTCATATTACAAAGACTGACTCATGCATTAATGCCTCACTGCTACTTGTGACCAGTCTTGATTCTTCAATCAAATAATAACAGGGAAGTCTGTCTACAGTTTCCAAAAATTTATGCAAATCCTTGAGTACCTGAATGTTTTGCTCTCTCTAGCATTAGAATGGTGGAGGAGGAAGATTATTCCATATAATGCAGGGTCTAAACCTGATGGTTTGTTTTCTCCTGCAGAAAGAAGGCTCTGAATACTTGTCAGAATGCAAGCCTAGTACACCCAAAGTGCTAAAGATACTGCAGAGCATGTTTCAAATTTGGATGCTCTTGCTAGTGTACTTTTCCACTAAAATGAGTTTGTGAAGTTTGGGGATTATTTTTGTTGTTTAACTGTTTCTAATTTAGTTGCTATACCCTAACTGCATAATATTCTCCATACTGAAATATTTGTGAATTATTGCATTCATTTTCTATGTTATACCTGCTTTTAGGGGCTTTTCACACATTTATGTTCTTTACTAAATTAATAAGATGGGAAGATTTTAGTTTGGATCCCAGGATGTGGGACTGGCCATGAATAAGTCTTGCAAGAAAGTCTTTTGAAACTGGAAAAACAAGAGAGAATCTTATAGCAAATAGATATGTTCTTGAAATTTCCTGGCTTGTTACACAAGTCTTATCTTCCCATTTTGTAATACCACATGAACAGAAAACCCAACCCCATGCTGCATAGCTTATACAGAGTGTTTTACTATTTTTAAAACCACATGACTAGATTCATGGACCTTAAGCATAACTAATGCCTGATTGTGAAAAGAAAGCATACAAAACCCCAAATATTCTCCCCCCACTGGAGCAGGCAGTCTTTTTTATGGGGGGATTGGGGCTGGTGCACTCATGCCCCATGCACAGCAGCCACATCCAGCTCTGTTCCTGTCAACCTACAGATGCAGCAGCTTAAAATTCCCTTTTTTTTTTTTGTAAGAGACCTGAGATGGCAAACAAAGGTTTTGTGAAAAAGCCATGACCAGTGCCTGACCAGCAGAGTCCATCCCGTCTTCTCCTGAAATTCCGTTTCTGTTTGCCTGGCTGTGGGGTTCCCTGTTCCTTGTGTGTTTGTGGGGTTCTGTGTGCAGCAGCTGGGGAATAGCCGTGGGTCACAGGGGCCCCTGTGTGCTTGAGGCAGCATCCAGAGCAAGTGAGAGCATGTGTCGGTGTTCTTCCTTCCAGCTGCCTCCCAAGCAGTCTGCCATTTTATTTCAAACAGCTCATGGTGCGAAAAGGTAAATAGAGGATGTGGTACTTCTAACCCAAACCTTTTCTATTTGTCCCTGTCTCCCAGCTGCTCTGTCCCAAACAGCCCGTGGCCTAATGACTGGGAAATGTTTTGACACGACAAGAAGATACAGTGCCCATTCTTGCACTCTAAGGCAGAAGAAAGAATGAGTCAGAGTGCTGAATTATGAGGGAAATTTTCTACCCACTGTTACAGAAGAATGATGGAACAGTTTTCAGTGGCTGAAGATCTGCCCTGGAAGCGTCCAGAGAAGACTCAAGAGTCATATGTGTACTGAATATTCTCCATCAGCTTACTTTAGGCAGACCGTAGATGTTCCAGGTAACATTCATTTGACTAAAAGTAAAGGTTTACAATTTACATATTTACATCCAAACCACTCACATCAGGCTCCATGTCTAACCAGCTGAGAGATGGGTTCATGTTAGCTGGAAGCAAATATTCACAACAGGTTTTCTGAGCTGGCTCTTTAGAATCACATTTGGATGCACCTTAACTTTCCTCATGTTCTCCACAGGGAGCTCAGACAGCTCAAAACATGCTCCTCTCAGTTCTGTGTTGGAAATTAGATGGTTTTACTTGACTTGCTCAACTACTTTGGGGAATTTACCCATGCTTTTGTGTTCTGAAATCAGATTGGTGTCACTTGTGGTCTCTTTGGGAAAGTGAAATGTGTGAAAATATTCAAGGCTGTGAGAAACTCAAATGTTACAGTTGTGTTTTAAATAGCAGACTAGAGAATCACTCTTTGGCCTGTAAAACTCAAGTAATTCTTGTCTAACAACTAGAAAAGCATAATATTGTGCTGCTGTATTAATTTCTCTTCCATCTCCTCTTTCCCTATTGCCTCCTCCCCCTGCCACCCTCAAAATAATTCAGTTTGTAACTGGAAATGCTTTTCAGTGTTGAAGGAGGTGAATGGATCAAATCTATAAATGTCTGTGTTGTTTTCTGGTATATATGTAGCTGTGGAAGAAGCTGTTCTGCTGCTTCTTCAGAAATGTCCTTGTCTTTCCAATTTATCTGCTTCTACATTGGAAGGCAAGAAAACAATTTTTTTTTTTTAGACTAAGGTTTCAAAATATTATGCCATAAGATTGTTTGAAACAACAAGGGTGTGTTACTGGACTGTATCTTTAACCTTGTGTTTCAAGAGAACGTAATGATTCAGAAGTATGAAGAAAATGTAAATACAAAGAATATGAACAGCTTCAAATTTTTAATAACAGATGTGGAACAGGGGCAGTGGCTCAGAGGGTTATATCTAAAATCATAATGAAGTATAAAATTGGCTTCTTTCCATACAGTTCAGGTTCCTGTCTTCTTGCATCCCTCTCCGTCTCTGTTCTGTGGTTGCACATTGCTGTAACTTTCACACTCTACAAATTCTGTAAGCTCTTCCAAGAAGATGTCACCCCCAATTGCTTGAGCAATAAAAGTGCTTAAATAATGCTGCTCTGCTGAAGCAGATTTGCATTTCTGGAGAAAGCTAATTCGGCAGTGGATTAATTCTTTTTTGAATTGCTGCTGAGAGGAAATGAACCTGCAGAGACAGCTGAGTCGTAAATTTCTTGTCTAAGGTTACTTAAGGTCTCAATGTTCATTCCATGCAACTCACTTGTATTGCACAGATCAATATTTCCTTAACTGAGAATACACTAAGCTAAGTTACTAGGATTTTACTAAACTGGCAATGCATTAATAAGCACAATAACCAAATTCAGGTTAAAATTTAAATGTAATCCATAAATCAGTAGTTTCATTTAATCCAACACCATACAAATGCAGCAAACTCAACCTCTGAACCACAGAGATTGCAGTGTGCAGACTTGTCTTGGGTAATTGTAGACAGATTTCTTTCAGTACTTAGGCACACGGTCTTGGTTGTTTTCTGTCAGTAAACAGCTGTGCACTGTCAAAAGTGTGTGGCTCACCTCTGAAATAATGCTATGTATAGAGTTTAATCATAGAGCAGCATCATAGAATAGTTTAGGTTGGAAGGGACCTTTTGAGCTCATTTAGTTCAACACTCCTGCAATGACCAGGGATACCTTCCACTACAAAACATCTCTCAAAGCTCCATCCGACTGGCCTTAGCTGTTTTCAGGGGTGGGACATCTACCATCTCTCTGGGCAATCTGATCCAATGCATCACTATCCTCATGGCAAAAATGTCACCCTTACAGCTAGTCTGAATCTACCCTTTTCTAGTTTGAAGCCACTGCCCCTTGTCCTCTCCCTACATGTGCTTGTAAAAAGTCTGTCCCCATCTTTCTTATAGGCGCCCTTTAAGTACTGAAAAGCTGCTCTAAATTCTTCCTGGAGCCTTCTCTTCTCCAGGCTGAACAACCCCAGCTCTCTCAGCCTGCCCTCACAGGAGACTGCTCCAGCCCTCTGATCTTCTTCATGTCCTTATCATCACGGCCCTGCATGTTTGGCACTAACCTTCAAGAAATGATTAATTTCTGCACACATAACCTAGGCATAATCTACTGAAACAGCTTTCAAATTGAACTGCTTTTGAATCAATGGCTGCATTGACTTTTTAAACAGCTTTAGACTTACACTTTAGAAAATTGCTAAATTCTGCGCCATTCCTCTACTTTTAATTCATTACCTTCAGCAAGTGGAAAGTGCTTCACCACAGCCTGTAGGGTATCGGGGTGCTCTGGCCTGTTGAGCTTCTGTCTGTTGAAGTGGGTCTCTCCAATAAATCAAGTCTTTCTTCTCATCTTTCTTCTCCAGACTTTCACAGGCAGGGAAAGATTTGGGGCTTCACAGTCTGTGCAGAAGAGGAAGAAAGGTACTTCTCTTCTGCAGGATCTTTGTTTCTTCTTTGAGTGCCAGTGTTTATTTTCATAAAGGAGTGACACCTCTGTGCAAATGGTATTAGAAATTTAACTTTTTATTTCAATGCTGCAGTATGCCAGTTCACCTTCTCAACCTTAAAAAAATGGGCTTAGAGGACTCTTAGCTCTCAACACTTCTTTTCTGCTTGAATTCTGTTCATCTCAGATTGCCTTGTCTCAGAGTTTTAATTTGTTTTCCACTCCCTCTCTCTGGATGACTTTGCAAGCAATCTCTGTGAATCTTTGACTTCAGTTTTAAGGCAGCCTTTTAACTTGTGTTTAGCTGATATGGCTTCAGTCTTCCCACCTGCTTTCAGACTGCTTACAACTAGATCATGTGGGGCAGCTTGGATAAGAAAACCCTCTGTGATGGTTTGGGCTGGGGTTGAGTTAATTTTCTTCCCAGTGGCTGATATGGGGCTGCGTTTTGGATTTGTGCTGAATGCAGGGTTGATAATATAGAGATGTTTTTGTTATTGCTGAGCAGGGCTCACACAGAGCCAAGGCCTTTGCTGCTTCTTTATACTGCTACGATGGTGAGAGGGGTGGGGATGCATGGGAAGGTGGAAGGAGACACAGCCAGGACAGCTGACCGCAGCTGATGAAAGGGATATTGCAGACCATATGACATCATGCTCAGTGTATAAAGCTGGGGGAAGAAAAATGAATAGACAGATATTTGGAGTGATGGTGTTTGTCTTCCCAAATCACTGTGTAAGCGTCCCCTGCTTTCCCAGGGACGGCTGAACACCTGTCTGACCATGGGAGGGGTGAATGTGTTACTTGTTTTGCTTTACTTGTGTGTGTGTGGCTTTTGCTTTACCTTTTAAACTGTCTTTATCTCAACCTACAAGTTTTCTCACTTTTGCCCTTCCAGTTCTCTCTCTGATCTCACTGTGGGGAAGTGAGCCAGTGGATGTGTGGTACTTTTTTGCTGGTTGGTTTTAAACTCTGAGACCATCCTAAAACTGTAAAAAAAAGTTGTTTGGAAGGGAATTCTTGAGGCCTCTACTCCAACCTTCTGGTTGAAACAGGGCTGTGGCTGCAGCAGATTAGGTCAGTCATGTTTATGTTTAAGAAGTCTTGAAAACCTCCAAAATCACAGATTCTGGCTGCCCCATGAATAACCTGTTTCAGTGCTGCACTACCTTCCTGGTGAATGTATCTTTTCCAAATGTCCACCTTAAGCCTCCCAAGCTGCAACTCAAGTCCATCTCGAGCTTCTGCAAAGATGAGTGACACCCATCAGCTTTTAGCTACCATTTGCACAGACGTGGGCTGATGACCCCTCTGCAAGCCCAGCCCCTCTGATAACCTCTTCACAAGACCAAAGTCCAGCTCCTCACATACGTTCTGTGTCCCAAACCATCTTAGCTTTTCTCTGCTGGACCCTCTCCATTTTCTCCATGGCCCTATCTAACTTAAGGACCCCTAACTGCACATACATGGGGATTCATCAATAAGACTGAGAGAAGGAAGCTAAGAACTTCCCTCAGTCTGCTCACCATGATCCTAACATGGGACAGTCCTATTTACAGTAGTACCACACTGTCAGCTTGTACTCAGCCTGGCATTCCCTGTTGTCTCTGGGTTCTCTTCAGCAGGACTGCTGTTCATGCAGTCAGTTTCCATGCTGATTCAGTATTTTGCACTTCTTATTGAACTTCATGTCTCTGTTCTCCCTAATGATTAGTTCAGTGTTGGATTGCTAGACATTTGTCACAGTCAGCAGAAGTCTGCGTTTATAAAAATATCTAATGACTTGCTGAACACATTCACTTTATTATGCCCTCTTTTATGACATGCAAACAAGCATTGCTCAGCTTTCTGGACTTCTAGCAATACAGCTTTTGGGATGCTAATAGAAATTCATGACTTGTCCTATTGGATTGTACCTAAAAGACCCTGGACAACTCTACTTTTATATCCAGAATAAATCTTACGTACAATAACGTCACTATTTGTCTTGGTCTACCTCAAATCTGTGTTCCTGACTGAACAGTCTTCCCTACTTTATTTTATTATCATGAAATACAGTGTTTCTGTTCATCTCAAATACCAGTGGACTATGCAGAAAAAACTGTGATGTACTGTACCTGTACTGATACACTTCCAAAGAACCAACTGAACAGCTCCCTGCTGACCCTTGTAGACAGCAGCAATTTTCTGATGGTTACCAAAGATGTTCTGTCCTTGGCTCCAAGTGCGTCTTCGTGACACAACTGTATTTCAAACACATTAAATTTATTTTAAGCCCCATCTGCTACTTTCCTAGATGTGTCTATAGGGGCCACAGAAGTGGCTCCCTGTGACAATTTAGAAATATCTGCTCTGTTCTGTTTAGCAGATGGTCATGTGAGTGTCAAAAGTTTTACTGAAGTGATGTCACATAAACTACTCACTTCATCATTGCAAACTGGTATGAAAGTTTTCATTTAGTAGAGATGAACAAAACCTGCTCTTCAGAAGTCCAGCAATTATGCAAGAATTCTGATTTGTAAAAGAAGTTGTGAATGTACATACGTTATCAAACTCTGATTTAATGAATTGCAAATATTTAGCGAAGGCATAAACAGAAAACAGGTGTTCTCTGCTGCCTAGACTTCATTTCCCACTTTCCTGAATCCTGTTTTATTTGCTTTATGGTTATTATAATGCCTGCCACCACGCGCTGCCACTTCAGTGTGCTAACCGTGACTCACAGAAGTGCCTCATAAATTACATCAATGGGAAAGCAGATGAGCACATGAAGAGGAGGTGCAAAACTCATTAGTCATGCAGTCTCCTTTTCTGGGGACTGAATTGCCTGACAGAAAAGCATTGTGAGCGCCTCGTGCATCTGTCAAGTCCACCAGATGCCAATCTTACTCTTGCAGTTTTTGTGAAAGCTATGAATCGATATGCATTATTCAGTATTGTAAAGCAGGACCTCAATTAAGCAGCCGACCAAAGCAGAAGGAAAAAGGTAATCACCCAATACATAGTGAGTTTCTTCAGACAAAGGGAATAACATAAATTTTGCCACTTGAAGCAATATCTAGATCACAGTCCATTTATTTCTTTTTCACATATTCGCTTGCATAGTGATTCTATTGAGGACAGGTATTCTGGAACAACAAAACAAAATGAAGAATATGTGAGCTAGACACTGATTTTGATCAATCTGCATGAAATGAAGTGCATCAGTGTACTAGATCAAAATCAGAAAAGGACACAGTATAACACTCTGTCTGTATTTCTGGGGATGAGCCAGCATCTTCATTATAACCTGTGGGATTTCAGAGGTTTATAGCATACCTATAATAATTCACTTAAGGCTGAAACTGAGCAAGACCTTCAAATAGCTGTCCAGGATTTTTTTTTCCTTGGTTTATTTTCACAGAAAGATCCTAGTACATTTACACAGGAGCACAGCTCAATTAAAAAAAAAAGAGGTAAAAAAGGTACAATTTTTTTTATCTTAGCAGCTGCAAAGGTGTTTACTTTGTGATAGAGTCTCACTAAGCTTGACAGCAGAAAGGACTGCAATCTACTACAGCCATTCTCGTAAACTGATCTGACAGTCAGATCAAGCTCCCATTTAGTGATCAACTAAAAATGAAACTTGAAGGCTTTACCAACACTAGCAAATGTCAAAATGAATCTACACTATCCCTTAGCCTGAAAAAAAGAACTTAAGAGACTGCTTACAACAACGTGCAGAAATAAAATAATGACCATGAAAGCTTTAATGGAACAGTAGATAGAGTACAGAGAAAAACCTCACCAATAGAAGAGTTGAGCCCCATGAGGAGGCAGGACACAGGGGTTTGTCTATCCTGAAAATATTTGTCTCTCTGAACAGAGTGCAATGCAGGTTTTTGATCCCAGAAAAAGACAAAAAAAATATGACCTTTTTTCCTATATGAGGATGCATTGTGTCAGAACTATGTTTAATATGTCCAAATTATCTTATAATATAACCTAATATGAACCTGCCTCTCCTTCTCCCAATTCTTCTCTGCATTCAGAACAAATGCAAATATAAACACGCTGAATCAGGTCCCTGCAGGAGCTTCAGGAGTTCTTTGGTACCAATTTATTCAGCTATCTGACTCTGGTTTGTAGCTGACAAGTTTGTCTGGTTTGCAGCCAACAGGAATATGTCGGTATTTCTTGGCAGTAGAGCAGATGTACCCAAAAAGACAAAGCCATTTGAGTCTAGTTTTAAGTACTCATTGTTCAGGTGAAGCTCTAACCAGCTTAAATGGACTGCAGCACTTAGGCAGAGCAAGAAAAGAGGGAAATAATCAGTAAGTGGTATTTGCTTCCGGCATCTTTTGATTCTCCCCAGTTTTCACCTTACTTTGCTTTTGCCTCTTGGCCACTAATACACTCTTAAATTTGTTTCTGTAACTCAGGAACAGGATGTGCACAGAAACTTCTGCAGGTCAATATGCCTCTGTGTAAACCAGTCAATTCTTGCATTCATTCCACTTTTTTTCTTTTTTTCCAATGAGGATACCAATTTATCTCCAAAAATTTGCCATGATTCTACTCCTTATTGTAAGAAATGTTATATAAAAAAATTGAGCGGTTGACCTGCACACATCTGATTGTACCATTAGGAGCATTCAAGAGAAATGCACCAGTAAAATAGAGTATTGATCAAGGTAATGTTACTGTCACAATAATAATGATACCAAGAAAAATCCTGTTCATGAGCAGGGGACTTTTTTATTAATAGTCCACAAACTATATGTGTATTCTGCATACTTTATGACAGTGCTTTTGCCAAATTGATATGTTGACTGATTTATATGCCATGACAATTATTAATATACAGATTAACAACTGCCATCTTTAGGAGCTAAAAATGTAAAGTAAACTTAGCTGCCAGCTAAAATGCTGTCTTGGGAGGTGGGATGTGTTGCTGTGAAAATGTTCACATTACATGTTGTTACAGCCCTTTTATGAAAAATACTCTTCCTCGTGGTGACTGAAACTTGTAAGGAATTTTCAAAGACTAAGGCAGGCTGCAGAAGGAACATTGCTGTGGATGGATAAATCTCTGCCTTCAAAGCATTAAACAGTGTGAAAGCTTGATAAAGACACTCACTTTAGGAAAGCTCAAATCTGGCGGAGCTGGGAGAAGAGCGAGGAGCTGGGGCCTGCTAAGTCCAAAAACATCTTGCGCTGCTTTAGGAGCAGCATCATCAGCAGTCAAGAGAGATGACCCTTCGTCTCTGCTTGGCACTGGTGAGACATATCTGGACTGCTGTGTTCAGCTCCAGGCTCCTGAGGACAAAAAAAGATGTGGGCTTATTGGAGCAAGTCCAGCACGAGATCACAGAGATGATGAAGCATCTTCAGCACGAGGGAAGGCTGAGAGAGCTGGGGCTGTTCATCCTGAAGAAGAGAAGGCTCTGGGGAGTCCTTATAGGAGCCTCCCAGTAGCTGGAACTGATTAAATGGCTTTGCCATCATCCATGACATTGTCCTTCACGTGTCCTTCAAATGCCCATTCATTTCACCCCCCTGCCTGACCTGGCTTGTGTAAGTGGAACTGAGCAAGGCCAAGCAAGGCTCCATGCAGCTGAGAGCAAGAGGACTGGCTGCATGTGAGAAACTCCACACAGTCTTTGTAGACCAAAGGAGACTCAGGCCAACCCACAGTCCCAGGATAGAGCTATTAGGTGTTGTGGGCTTTTTGTTCAAAGTCCTTGGGACCCATGAAGGACTCTGTCACAGCCCATCAGAATGGGTCTTTCTGTAACATTGGTATAATGTGTGCCCGTGTGCTCTGTGCCCTAGGTCCTTGTGTCAAGATGGTTGAGTTTGGCAGAAAGAGCCCGTTCTGCCATGCACTTACCCATATTTCCTGTTTCAAGTCGTGATAGGAATCGCATTTGCAGTTTTCTCAGAGAAAACTAGTTGGACTTACTCTGAGACAGTGCTTGGAAACAAATAAACCTACATGTGTATATGTATTTTGAACAACCAGGCAACTGGCATGGGGGAAACCCTTAAGTTACTTGATTGGACAGATGTTCCCAGAGAATATTTTGGATTATCTAGAGTCATGATTCGACATACACTGGATCAGAGATTTGGGTCCAGGGACAAAAGAAATTCCTGAAACACCGTGAAAGTGGCTGATAATTTTGCTGATAGAGCAAATCTATTTAGCACGGTGTATTTGAACAGTGGGTAGCACATTTACCTTAGTGAAGTTGTCATTTCTGACAAACAGTCTTTCAATGGTTGATGTATGGAGATAAGCAGCAAAGTACATGTTTAAATGAACATGAGAACTCAGACCAAATGTGTTTTTATACCAAATGTGAAAGAAAACTTCAGACTGCCCTGCATACAAGTCAAGCACAGGCTCCCTCAGATCTATTAAGAAAAGCACAAACTGATTCTAAAGCTGTTCAGATTTCTCTTTAGCTGTAGACTTCTGCCTCCATGCTGTCACTTATTTCTCCTGCATGCCACCCCATAAGCACACCCAGATCTTCCTCAGGGAAGGAACAATCTCCAGTTCCTACCAGGAGGTCCTTGCACTCATTTTTATAAGATGACAGTCAAAAACCAAGGTCACACTAAAAATCTAGATATTGTTGTTGTATCTTCTCCAAAGGGACAATCCAGACATGCACATAGCTCATTTCATGAGTTTAAAAACATGTCCGAAAGTTGCTCAGAGCAATTTCTCTTTCTCAGGACTTTGGACTTTTTTGCTTAGAAACAGAAAACTACTTTTTGAAGATTGGCTTGGGGTTTTTTTGCTTTGGTTTAGTTTTGTTTTGGTTTTCCTTTTTTTGTTTGTTTTTTTTTCCTGAAGAAAGGAGCAGTGAGTACTGCACTAGCCTTTGCACACATTTCCAGTGAGGTACTTGTTATCGCTGTAGTGTCTGACATAACTTTGCATGGACAATCAGCCCAGGTAAAGTTGTTTACAAAGGTTGTTTACAGTTGTTCTGAATTATCTCTCCCCAAGTACATGAATTTTCATTGTCAGCAAAATAACCGTAGTCCAGTTTGTGTTCTCATGAGACCTAACTTTAGAGATGGAAAGATCTTTGGATATTTCTGGCAGGGTTTATTTTAGAAAAGGTGCCAAAAGACCTACCCCAAGGTTCTGGTCAATGTGATACCCCATCATTAAGGGAAATTTCTTGTAGNCTGATAATTTTGCTGATAGAGCAAATCTATTTAGCATAGTGTATTTGAACAATGGGTAGCACATTTACCTCAGTGAAGTTGTCATTTCTGACAGTGTTTCAGTGGTTGATGTATGGAGACAAGCAGCAAAGAACATGTTTAAATGCACATGAGAAGTCAGACCAAATGTGTTTTTATACCNAAAGAAAACCAGACTAGATCTGCCTCCAAGGGCTGGTGAATGGGTTCTAAGAGAAAGGATATGAGCACTTTAGAAGGAATGACATACAGAGAGGGACAGCCAAAATAAGGTAGGCCAGAAAAAAAAGAAAAAACCCATTATTTATCCATTGTAAAAGAAAAGCAGTGATTACTGCAATAGATCAAAGCAATAGAAAGGTGGAATAAAATTTCTTGGTTTTCCATGTGAAAAGGAAGAAGCAGAAAAGCTAGGCAAGATAAAAATGTAAGAAAAAAGTTCAGGTAGATGCCATCATTGACAACAACCATTATGGTAAACAACTGTGTTCCATGGGTATGCTTGTAAAATAATTCTGGGTACCTATAGTGGTCTGACCTTCCTATTTTGCTGTCTAAGCATTAGCTCTTCATCAGCAAATTTATATAAGAGAGAAGAAAATGAGATGAGTTTAGAAGGAAATACCCAGGTAAATGATTCTGTGGTGGATATGCTTTACCCAGTTTAGTTTTAATTTATTGAATGAAAAACAAGGCATTTACTGTACCTGCAACACTAAATTGAGGACATAACGATTCCAAGCTGTTACAATGTTGGAAATTAAAAACAAATTCATAGTACTAGTTGACCTACCCTGACACACACGAGTTCATAGTCCCGAGAAACTTTCACTCTTTGCAGAAGTCTGAGATCCTTGTAGTGTTCCTGGAAACCAAAAGGTTCAGACTCAGTGTGCTGAAATGAGAAAGAACATTCTTATAAGCTACTGAAATCCAGATACTGTCTATACGGAGGTTATCTACCCATTATATGTATATATATATATATATGGAGGTTATATAGTAAAGCGTGAACCACTGTTTCTCACCTATGTCCTGCCTTGCAGTCCAACCACTGCTATTCCCATTTTGTTGCCAATTGTTACAGAGTTCAAGTATTTTCCAGGTTTGTGTCAGTCATTTGTGAATCTAGATGCAAAACACGCGTCTTCTTTCCAGCTTGTGGCTTCCTATCACAACCAAGAAAGAGCATGTGATATAAGGAATCCTATAAGAAGTTAGGAAAACCAGCAGGATTTTTGTCCATGAACTTCCTGTGTCTAATTGCAGCACACAGGCAAGTAACCTACACACACATCAGGAAAGGTGAAGGGAAGGTGCTCACACAGTGAAGTACTAGAGCAGCCTGACAGCTTCCACTGGTTGACTGGAGAGAGTCATTCTTCATTTCCAGAGTAGATACAGACTACATTTCAGGTTCTAGTGCTTGAGTAATTATAGCTTATTAGTATCAAAAGTGAGAAGAAAATGTTGGTTAATTTCATAAAAAGCTGTATTATGGAGGTAAGACAAAGCTCTGAGGTATTAATAGATTGTGACACAGTGAAGTTGTGGCAATAAGATGAAGTAAATCAACAGCAATCTGGTTTGATAAATTCAAACTGAATTGCTAGAATGTGTTTAACAGTGGACCCATCTCATACTCTCCCTGTTTATTAAATCTTTCCTTTGGGATAATGCCAGCCTTAAACATTTCCCACTCATTGATGTTATTTGCTATCAGAAAGGACCTGGAGATTTTCATGAACACAACATGATGGGTCAACCATGCACCCCTGTGATAAAGCACAAAGAATACTGAAATTGCATGAGCAAGAGTGAAGCCAGCAGGTAGAGGAGTGTTTTCCCCTCTCTATTCAACACTGCTGAAATTCTGTCAAGAGAACTGTGTCCAGTTTTGCCACTCCACTACTATTTATGGGAAGGATAAGAGAAGGATCTTGTTGCTTTCTTCAACTACTTAACGAGAAGATTTAGAAAAAATTGAGACAGATGCTTTTTAGGGATAAAAATGATAGGATGAGAGGAAATGGACAGACATTGCAAAGTGTGAAATTCTAATTAATTGTTGGGGGAAAAAAATTACAATTAATGAGACTGCTGAGAGACTTCATTAAATGTCAAGTTTCAGAATTATTTAAATCTTAACTGGTCAATGCCCTGAATAATGTGATCTAAGTTGGTTCTGTTTAGAGGTAGAGTTTGGGCCAGATGATCCTTATGGGTGCCTTCCAACCTATAAAATTCTATAATCCTATGATCCTGCTGATGCCTGCAGAAAAAATAAAATCCTTTCTCATCGCAACAGAGCCAGATTATTTAGAAATCAATTTTTTTAAAACCAGTAGGTTAAATTCCCTAGTGATATCACTGTATCAAAGAATGGAATTGCATTGAATGTTACTGAATTCTAAGTAAACCAAGTACCAATTTTAAGAGAAGGTAACTATTATATTGGAAAAGTATCTGTCCAGGACAATATGACATGATACAGTTTCTTGTTTAAAGACAGTGTTTAAATCCTAGATTTTTTAAATCCTGGGGTTTTTTTGGCCAACCAATATTTAAGTGTATTTGCAAAGTTGTGTTTAACCTGCTTTTGAATATAATTTCTTATGTTATTGCAGTAAGTCTGGATTGTGATATGTCAGAAAATGCTTTCAGAATTCAGGATGCACGGAAACCTAATCTTCAACTCAGCCTGAAGCTTTGAAACAATAATATGCACATTTTTATCTCAATTGTTCTTCCATAATTTATAGTGAATGTAATTGGACTGAGACTCTCATAGTAATGGGAACAGATGTCTTCACTTGTAATATGTTGTTCCATATTAGATTCTATTTTTATTACCATTGAAATGGGCCTTTAATGCACATCTCCTTCCTGTGAAGTATGAAACAATTTAGAAGTCCAGGAGCAGTGTCTAACAGATAAAAGAGATGCAGATGGGAACCAGAGAAATTTTGTATCACCTGCTAGAGAGAAAAGCCATAACTTCATGAATGAAGTGTTTTGCACTGGAGAGGGAAGATATCACCTCAACATTTCTTGGACATTCCTATTACAAAATTAACAGCACATTATGAGATAAAACAACCAAACCAACAAGGGTTATCATTGTCCACTGGGTATTTCCCATTGTCTGTCATAGAAGCTTTAGTAAAAAGACCAGACAAACAGTCATTCAAAAATTTTAATAAGACTTGAACACACACCTAAACAAATTCAGTATTGCTCGTATCAATAGAGGAATACCTTAGGAATACCTGAGTCTATTTTTGAAGATGTCTGCAGAAGAGAAGGGCAAAGAAGTAACTTCAGACTCTGCCTTCTGTAGTGATGCACAGATTTGCCTAAACCAGACAGGATTTGGTACCTCCTGCCCACTCCATAATTGCAGTTCATGTCAGTGTAAATAGTACTTCACTTGACACGTACACAGAGGCGTTCCATAGGCATTCTACATCAGGTAGAATGAGAACTCTGGATGCAGATGTATCACACAATCATTGAATAGAATATGATGAGTCTGAAGGAACCCATCAAGATCATTGAATCCAGCTCCTGGCCCTGCACAGGACACCCCAAGAATCACACCATATGCCTGAGAGTGTTGTCCAAACATAGATCCTTCCCAAAGCAGCACTGCATCAGTGCTGAACGCACTCCCGAGCTGTCCACAGCACTGCCAAAAACCAGCGCACTCTTCATGTCCATGGGACACCATTGTGCATCATTCCAGTGCAGCTGGCAAATTCTGCCTTGCAATGCATTGCAAGAGGAGGAATTTACTGGCACACAGTGAGCTGCTGCCAAAAGGAAAGTCGTAAAACCATTATTAGGTTTTTCATAGGGAAACCCTTCAGGTATTGTTTTCAGGGAGATAAGAAGTTCAATTTAATGGCTTAAATTGCTTGTCCAAAACATGTTCCTACCCATAGCACTGCAGAACTTTCTCACTTCACTCCAGTGAATTGGAAGGGTCAGTCTCCCTGCTCTGCATTCCTGTGCCTACTATCCATCCTCAAAGGTGCCACAACAAATTGACACTAAAGAGAGTGGGGCAATTTCGGAGGGGACTGAGAGGCCTAGAAGGACAGCTGTTTGGGCAAGGTACCCCAGCTACTGCAAGCAAGACAGTGAATGGTGCTGATCCTGAGAAAGCGTGATGAGCGTGCTTGTGGAGAGCCAGCACCAGAGCTCTGGGCAGGTAAAATGCCTACCAGGAATGACAGGCCCTCTGCCTCTTCCCACTATGCCTGTGATCTGAAACAAGAGTATTAGTACTTCTTGTTTCAGAAGTAGGTTAATCACAAGTAAATCACAAGTATGCGATTCATACAGATGTTTTGAAAAGGTATTAGCTAGAGTTTGTTCAGTGCTTTGAATCTGTACAGTCAACAATTTTGCTTTCATCCATTAACAGTGCAATTTAGTGGGAACAAGGAAGAAACATCTTGAGTAGTGTTGCCCTAGAGCTGGCAGAAGCACTCATCGCTATCTATGAGCAGATGGCAAGCTCAATAAATAATATTAAAGCCAATTCAAAAGAATGTAAGATTTTTAGGACAAGGGAGTTACACTTCCCTGCCCTTTTTTCAGCTTTACTTTTTTGACTCCCTCTTTGTTCCTTTGCTTTAATTTTCTACCCCTCATGCTAGTTTTATTTGCTTATTTGTTATATTTTTTTCTCCTCAGTTTCTTTTTCCTTTGCATATTTTTCCTTTTGGAGACAGGGGGATGATGGTACTTCTTGATATAAGTAAGTGAAAGAGCCAATAAAGACAATGGCAAATTGCACATGCTTAGACAGTACTCTTATCTGTCTTCAAATAAGAGTTATCTATTTACAAAAAAATATTAGAATGCTACCCGACTGAGTGGTGAATAAAAATTATAACAAGGCACTGTGGCTGTTCACAAACAACTGCTATTCCCATTTTATTGCACCGGGAGTCCTTCCAAGTTGCTCCTGCAGATGGTTATTTTCCCCCTGAGTTGCACAACAACAGCAAGAGAGGGTTAAATTGACTTTGCCCAGGTATCCTTGCCTTTCAGCAATATAAAGTCTGAAAGAGACTAGGCAATGACAATAAATTAGCAAGAGTGCAGCATGTTTTGCCAAGTTTTGTTTGGCACATGAAGAAGAAAACGTCTCACACCAGGAGAAGAATAGGCACTCAAAGTGATTGTTAAACAACAAAGACTCTATGTGCTATCTTGTTTAGCTGGTCTTGTTACCAAATATTAACATCCTGGAGAGATTTGAAAGCAGAGTCAAAATGATCTAAATTCTGAGAAGATACATTACAAAGTAAAGCAGTAACTGCCTGTATCTCTTATTTAAAACCCATGAGTTTATTCTACAAGTAGTTAAAACTCATTAACGCCAAAAAAGAAAAACATTAATAAGGATAAAGATGATGAAGTCACAATGAAAGAAGAGAAATTTAGATTGCAGTGCAGAAAACCTTTCTAGCAGTGAGTTATAGTATTGGCTGACATATTTTAACTCTGATAGAATTGGTATAAATATATAACCAGAGCTGGGGTTTTTTTGGGAAGGGGTCTAAAGACATTTAACTACATTTTAGCACTATATTCAATTAGCCAAATTGATTTTTAGTGCACTCTCTTTAAGAAATGAACTGCAAAATACTCAATATTCCATCTCCTTTAATGGGGGTCTGTGTGCAGTCTTCTGCTTCTTCAAAAATAACAGAATTACTTTGGGATAAAGAATACTTGAGCTTACATTAACCCTTTTTTATTTTTCTCAAAAAAGTGAAATAAAGACACTTAGAATAATAAATAGGAAAAAAAGGAAAATATAATCTGGGATTTCTGTGCTCATCTTTGAATGCTGAAAATTGTAAATGAAGGATGGGTAGCTGATGATAGAATCATCTACCTTATACAGGGAAGTTACTAGATAGTATCTCAAGCTGAACAACCATCTGTCAGAAATATTTAGGCATATCATTACAAAAACCTGCCAAAAATCCACACAATTTTTATTTATTATATTTATTGAAAAGTGATATTATCTGATTGATCTGTTTCCAATAATTTTTGAAGATATGGGTAAGAGTTCACAGATTTTTAATATTTGAGGAGGGGGGTGGGGGTGTGGTATTGGATGAAGCTATACTATTTTTTCTTGAATAAACTTTATCAGCCTTAACATTGTTATCTCCTTGTCCATAGTACAAAGTTTTTAATCTCTGATCAACCACCCTAAATTTAAATGGGAGCTGAATGTGTTCAGCATTTCCTAGCATCAAAGCATACAGTGAAATTCTTATGCTTTTCTGATTATCTGTCTCATTACATGAACAGATGGGAAGTACTGCATGCTTTTAAAAGTTATCAATACATCTAATCTATACTAAATATTACTAAAGTTTGAATGCACACCATTCCATCAGAATAAACAAAAATGTGCTTTTACCATGCATACTGTATTAACTTCTTATTTATTGCAACTGTTTTGGTCTTTCTGGCTCCCCAAGACTCTTTGCCACCTTACCAGTGTGACTGCATTATTCTGTCCTTCTTTGATCCTTGAAAATGGGAAGTAAATACTCTATTAACAAGCTTACAAAAAAAAAAAAAAAAAGTTGAGTTATTCCCTTTCCCATTTTAACATTCAGACAACAAGATAAACAAGCCAGGACACAATTACTGCAGAAATATGTCCTGACCAGAATGTTTAGTAATGCAGTTTTGCAGTATTAATGATGTCCCATGTGCATGTGTGCATTTTCATGTGTGGTATGAAAAGCCACAGGTTTATTTTTGAAATCTTCATTCTTGTTTCACAGAACAGAAATCCAAACGCTCACACAGGTGGAAATTCTTATTATGGCCATAATCTGATTCATCTCATTAGGATGCTACTTTAGCTGTAATAGCATTAATACCTTGTGCCACTATTAAATTGTCAGGAAAAGCAAGTTAAATGAAAATACAGTGTAATTTATATCAACAAAGTTGAGACTCAACCCCCATTGCTGAATTATCTAGATCAGCTGTACTCCATCGATTATACCATCAATCACAGTCTGGCACATTTTTGTTTTATTATCTCAGGACTAGGTCCTTCTTTTAACCTCATGAATTTTTATTCTGGAAATTTTTCTGCTGGTTCATTTGCAGCATTCTTATCTTAAATTTTAGAACAATTCTGTATCCCTGAATTGGTTTTGTGTTACTTATTGACATTATTTATTGACTTATTGTGTTATTTATTGACAATTCATGTATCCTGCAAGATGGAAATGGTAGAGAAATAATAAATTGGTGATAAGTATTTTTTCTACATTTGAGTAATTTTTTCTCTGTCGCTTCTATATCCTCTTCTCTTTTTATTTCTGCTCATTTTCTCTCTGCCTTCCATCTCCTGAAGCATTTAAAAAGGATTTATTCTTAGTTTTCATGCCTGGACAGTCTCAGGATATTTTACATTTAATCCAGCAGTATTGATCATCCTTCCTCTTTCCTCATTACTGAAGGATTGTTATGGTCCTTGCCCTTCTTTCTTTTACACCACCATTCAACCATTATAATTACTTTCTGGCCTTTCTGAAGTTCTCCCCAGTAAGCTGAATGTATTCTGGATTTCCATCGTGATGGATGATCAGAATGCTCTCTCTGCTACCTGGGAGAGTGGTTTATTTAATTGATAGCTTTTTAAAAAAAAAATCGTCAGCTCAGAGAAGGGTTTAGGCTGGAAACTCATCTTCTAGTGCCCTGCTGCAAGCAGAGCTAACTACAAGGCTGGATCAGGTTGGCCAAGGCCTCATTCTGGACAGCTTTAAAAACTTCTAAGGAGAGTGATTCTGTCACTTCTCTGGGCAGCGTTAAACCTGCTTTAGTAAAGATTTCTCTGCCCCATTCAAAATGTCCCCTGCTACTAGTTGTGGCTGTTGTCTCCCATCCTTTGAGGAAGCTCTCGTGTTGACGGTGTCCCTCTTGAAACTGAATGGATGCAGGGACTCTCCTGCTCCCACACTCTGCATGTGTTACGATCACTCTCACAGGATGACTCTGCAACAGCGAAATCCTCAATCAGGTCTTCATGCACTGCTCAGAACCAGGCCAACAGATGTTCATAGTATCTAAATATTAGTCATAATCCGTGCCATTTAAGTAGGCTATATGGTCTATTGTGTTTCTAGAGGGGGCTAATGACCCTCAGTGTGCCTATGTCAATACATATTTAGATACTTTAATCCTCCCTTTAAGTAATACAAGCCCACAGCTCTTAAAATAGTTTCATTTCACGGAAAAAGCACTAATTCCTTTAAAGTGACCTTTCCCCCCACCTATTTTTAAAAATGCAAGCGTATTTTTTGCTGTATTGCAGGTGGTAAGAGTATCTGAAGAGAAGGACAACAGAGCATATTTTAAATATCCAGAAATAAATAAGCTGGATCAATATACTGTAACAGATTGTTTTGCTCATTAGAAGGTAAAAATAAAAAGGAAACTTGTCAATCTACCAAAAATCTAGCCTTTCAATAAGGATATAATTGGAACAAGCTGTCAAAAACAACTTTGAAATTAAATTCACAGCAGCTGGTACTCAATACATTCCATG
The DNA here is from genome assembly GCA_013397815.1 of Aleadryas rufinucha. Taxonomy (NCBI): domain Eukaryota; kingdom Metazoa; phylum Chordata; class Aves; order Passeriformes; genus Aleadryas; species Aleadryas rufinucha. Next base: position 149,009 of record VZTH01000008.1, read on the forward strand.
ACAGGTCATCAAAGATAAAAATTTACCTCTACGTGTTACTTCTTTCATCTCTGTCAGATATTTCAAAATGTCCAGGATTTTTAGAGCAATATTAACTATTTCATGTTAAATGTGTTAGAATAACACACAAATTGTGCCTTTATCTTAATTGGAAGCTTTTCCTTTATAGGAATACTTCACTAACTTTTGCTACTCTTAGTATTAACCCTTTCCTAACCTGTCCCTTACAGCTTTGACTAGTCCTTCATCTCCTCTATAAATAATAGGCAATATTTTCTATCAATCAACAGACTGTGGATACCATCTTACGTGTGAATATTTCTTAGGCACCCAAATGTACAAATCCAGAGGTATTTAGAAAGACAGAGGATAGTATTAACAGTTAAATCTGATAAACATCACTGCAATTGTCCTCTGTAGCTCACTATTTAAAAAAACCCCTCACCTTTTTTATAAAACCCTTATTTTAAAGGAACAATGAATGATTGTTTCTTTTCCACATGGAAAAGTCTCTTTGATATCTCCTATCCCTCCAGAAGCGCTCCCCCTGCAATATAGTATAAAATTCCCTAGGTGACTAGTTTTCTCATTCGAGATAATCCATCCATTCAGACAAAATGCTGTCTCAAGTGTGGTATATCTGCACTGCAAGGAATTACCAGTGATGATTGTAAAGCAGAGTGTGACCTCTGACAGTGACTGCACATTCCTAGGCTATCTCTAGAACGTGGGAAGCTGGAGCTAGAGAATAAAGAAGCCTTGGTCCCCTTGGGTAGCTGCCATGCACCTGTTAGAAGGTTGCTAGAAATCCAGCTGATTAGTTGGTTTTCACACATTCCACTCTTCTGTCATTAAGTTTGGTGAATTTGATGGTTACCTATTTTTGTATCCATTGTGTTTTGCACCCATCTCCACCTTGCCCTGCATGACCTTTATCGATCCCTTTTGCCATTTGCAAAAAACTACAACTATGGTGGTGGGGAGGATGTGTTACAAAAGTAAAAGGACAAGAGCTGGCAACTGGGGTCTGCTTGGGTCAGGGGACTGTGCTAGACCTCAAGAGGTTCCTTCTAGCAAAACTTTTCCTACAATTTTAAAGAAGTGTATAAAACTATTTCAAAGAGCAAGCTCAGGCCAGGGCTCCAGACTGAACTTGCTGCGAGCTGTCACTCATAATAGTCTGGGTAGTATTACCTTTAGGGATGGCATGATGCTGCCTGGTTTTTTTTAACTCCTGAAAAATTCAACTGATTGCTCCTCTCACTGCTGCCCCAGTGTGTGAAAGAGAGAGAAGGAATGGGTACAGTTGAAAAAATTCATTGCACCTGCACCCCCTGCACTCTTATTCTGTAGCCATGCCAAGGCATCAAGGTTCATTAGGGAAGGTGTAATCTCAAAGAATTTGAGATTACTGTATACCTGTAAGCCTTCAGTAAAACAGAGTCCTTTACTAGGGGACTGGAGTCCCACCATTCAGGCTGGTTTTATGAGCAAATTAGCAAAACCATAGCGCTTTTGGAAGTTTGAGGTCACTACAGCAAATACCATCTTGTGAAGTCACCACTTGAGCTGTCTTAGCAGTATTAGTTTCACTAATAAAGGATCCTGAACTGATTAAATTAGAATTTTAATTTTTTTTTTCAAAATACAGAATACTCAAGAATTAAGCAAACCTTTTGTCCTTATCTTATGTTATGAGAATAAGACTGCATTTTTTGGAATCATAGAATCATTTAAATTGGAAAGGACTTCTAGGATCACGAAGCCCCTGATTATCATAATTATCACACGATTCATCTAGAAGTTGGGTAACATTTTATGGGAAGGTCTGTTGCCTCAGTATTAAAAGTAAAGTATACTTTTCAGAGAACAAGAACAATATTTAATTTTGGCCAGTTTCAGTTTATTAAATCTCTGTGCAACAGAATAAGATTTCTTCTTAGTTTTCCCCATAAGTCTCTTTGCAGCGTTTTGCAGACTGACTTAGATATACAAAATTAAATACAGAGCTGTGTTCTTTTGACCTGAAATCTTTGACCTGTGAGATAAAGTGACATTGTTTCTGCTTGAGGACCAGTTCAGCTAATTGCTGAGTGATGGCTGTGACACAGCTGGTACACGATTTTGTTCCCAAGGTAACTCTGCCATACAAAGTGATTCAGAATCAATCATTTGTTTTATAGGGAGACAGCAGGTGTTATGTGCTACACATGGGGAAAATAGGCATTTTTACTGAGAGGGTCATCCTTTTATTAAAATATCCTTTCATCTCCCTTTGTGATATAGAAGGCACATTTTCAGTGTTATAGCTGAAAGGAACATAATGTTTTCAATAGGAAGGATATTCAGGAATTTCTCCTTTGCTTAACACGAGTTCCCTGGGACTAACACAAACATAAAAAGAGGTAATAAAACCGCAAAGAAATACTTTTCTATTTTCTCTTACCTTCAGCAAAACCATAGAGCCTTTTCCTGTGCCCCTCACCTAAAAACATTGGTTCACAACAAGAGTTAATAAGCTCCTTTATATTTACAACACACAGCAGAGACCATCTCATTAAATACCGATGTTTAGCAGTTAGGACTGAGTTCATCTCCCAGCAAAGTCTAATGGATTTCTGTGTTTACAGTCAGAGGCGCTGGACTGCATTTGCAGTGCTGAAATTGTTGCTGGGGAAAGCAAAAACTTCTACATATACAGTTACATAGGCCTTCTTGTTCTTGAGACAACATCAGAAAAATAAAATGTAGAATTTGTTCCACTCCCTCTGAGTGAAAGAAGACTAATTTTTCACGTGTTCAAAAAAGAAACAATTTTAACACAGACCCTGGCCCCAGATCAGCATTTATTGAATAAAAGAAAGAAATACTATTGTCTTCAGTGTACTGAATTATCTCTAAGACTGAAGCAAGGATATAGGTTTTGAATTACTGATCACTTTTTGTAGTGGCTCAAAACAATCCTTGATTTCCATCAGGTTTTACATGAAGGCAAACTCCCCAGAATCTGGCCTAATATTTCTAAGGAAAAACATAAAATATTGAAGATGACACAAAAGAAGAATGTCTGAGTTTGGTGAAAAAAATATTTTTAAGAGCTGCACAAAGAGGTACTCTCTCCATTATTTTTTAAGTGTTTTCTGGGTTTTGTTTGTTTGTTTAAGATAATCACAAAAGGTTTCTTCAATTCTATTAAACCAGGATTTCTTAGCTGAAAGCTGTGAAGAAAACCTGTGATTGAATTTCAATAAATTGACTTTTCTCTTAACACTGGTTCCTTTTTAATCCAACCACAAACCAGCATTAGCATAAATTCCTGTGAAACAAGAGAAGATCCTGTCAGATTAATTTAAAGCTATGGGAAATCCCTTTTCAGGTTTATTATCATTTTACAAGTTTAAAAATTAGTGATTTTTTTTTTGACTGTTGTATTGCTTGGAAATACTTCTTATAAATTCAATAGCTTCCTTGACATTATTTTTTTCCTGAAGGAGCACCTTTCTTGCTTGAAGGCTGCTGTGAAAGCAGTGTATGGTGGGTTACCCTTCGCCAGCAGCCATACTCCCACCCAGCCACTCACTCTGCTTACAATGGAAGGGAGGGTGAAGGGAAATGGGAAGAACAGGAATGAGAAATCTTGTGGGTGGAGAAGACAAGAAGACCGCTTACAAATTACCTTCTCGGGCAGACCAGATTCAATTTGTGGGAAATTTGTTTAATTTCTGGGCAGCTAAAATACATATGTAATTACTGATTTGGTAGTGGGAAATAAAAGGAGAAACAGTACAACAGCACCTTTCCTCTCCCCTTTCCCAGGCTCAGCTTCACTCATTCAACCCTCAGCCCTCTTCCCAGAGTGGAAGGGAGAGGGCTGAGAAGAAGATGGGGAATAGGACTTGCCATCAGTCTAAAAGAGCTTCTCTCTGCTGGTCCTTTCTCATTGTGCTGTTCCCTTAATCCCGTCTGGGTCCTTTCCAGGCTGTGGTCCTTCACAGACTGCTCAAGCATGAGTCATTCCCATGGGCTCCAGGCCTTCAGAATAATCCTGCTCCCATGTTGGTCCTTCATGGACTCCTGTGCATTTCTACTATTCTGTTGATACAGGCACTATGGTTTTTTGTGAAAGTCCTAGCCTTTTGCAAAAAACCTACCTTAAACCAAAAGATTAAAGCATCTAACCTCCCATCTATTCCAGACAAGAGTTGTATGTTCAATTACTTTTGTCAATTTTTATCTTGCGTCAGTCACTTAGAGGCTGTCTTGCATTAGAATTAAATAGTTATTTTCTAGGCTCCTTTTTTTGTTGTGATGTCTCTATGATCCTGACTACATTTTGGTTGTGCTGCAGAGATCTAAAGATGCATTGTATCTGTCTTTTGAATTATTAGAACATGAAGCATAGGCAAATCAAAGAGACAGGTGAAGTGAAATTCAGGAAAGAACTGCGTTTCTATGATAAGCCCACAGCCTCAATAGAAAAACTAAACAAATTTTTGCTTGAAAAAAGTAAGTGTTGACTGACTTTTGCCCTCTTGCCCTTATAGGGCTCATAATGTTGAGATTAAATCTCTGATTCTGCAAAACCACCGTGTGAATTAAGCATATCAGTAATCAAATCAGAAGTGCAAAGTGTATTCTTTAAAAACAAGCCCTTCAGTACAGACTGAAATCTATCGAGCTGCACACATTAGGGATGGCTTAAATAAATTTGTAGAGGTGTTGCTACATAAATGAGGCCTGGCTCCAATGGAACTCTGATTGATTGGTTTATGACAGTAGAAGACAAAGCCTTTTACCAATATCTTTCTCCCCACAAAGCAGGCTAAGCTTTAAAAATAATGAAGATACAACTTTCAGTGCATTTTTATAGATCCATATTTCCTATTTCTTGAAAAGGACAACACTTTAATATAATTTACAAGTTCTAGATTATATCGATTGGTGAAAGTTGAGGTTTTGTAGAAAAACAACTCTAGCTGTATAGAAGCATTGATACTGCCATTATAATCTCCTCAGGATCCCTGATATAAGGAACAAATTTTCTCTTGTGTCACTCACAAGAGATGTCAATTTTTTGACTCTCCTGATGGTTTTAAATGCCTTACTACTATTTTGTGCAGCCTTTTTTATCTCCAAATATGTGTCATTACCTGTAGGTCATACTGTTTTAATTTTCATTGTTTTTCTACATTCGATTTTTTTCCTCTCATATTTATTTGCTTTTTTATTTCCAGTAAATCTCACCTGTCCTGATTTTGCATGGCAAGAGCCAGCAGTTCCAGTGATTTCTTAATCACTTCCCTCTGCCTCTGCCCTTCTTTACTGATGTTGACAGGATGCTTGTAGGTATTTTTAAAATAAATTTCTTTTAAAGAATAATTTTTTAAATCTTTTCAGTCAAAACCTTTTATTCTCAAATATTTGTTCTTAAAAAAAGATCTATTTCCATTCCTTCCTAGAAAAGAACTACAAAGTCAAGCCCTTCTATTAAACATTAATTAATAGCAACATTACGTGTTTCAGACATCATAGATGCACATAATATTTACTGTAGTAGTAGTATTCCCCTAAATAAGACAATGGCCTCGAGAAATTGCTGCTCATGAGCAAGCAATTTGAGCCTTATGTGTTTTTGCGTTTTGCTATTTTTTTCTTTGATTAATGGAACATATTTCTTTTTACAAAGCTGATGAAAATGGAAATGTGGGCAATTTTCTGTGGTGTGTTAAATCTTTTTAAAGATTGATGACCAGATGTGCAAATGGTCATGGATAGCTATAAAAACCAGGAATAAAAACAACAAATGTGTCTGTCTGATCAGCTATGTGGAAATTAAAATGCCATCAACCTTTGCAATGTCAATTGCACTATTTAGATCAAGCCATCAGCACACCACTAGATTGAAAAAGAAATTACAGTATCTTCAATTAAATTGAATTTCCATATATGCCTGCTGCAAAGACTGCTCCTTTTTTCTTCTCTTTTAGTGCTTCTGGCTTCCTTGCTCCAAAACAAATATCTGATTTCGTGCTTGGGCCTTCATTTTACCTTTATCTCTTTCTCTGCTCTCTCCTTGTCTTTGTTTAACAAAAAATCCAAGCGAATCAATGCATTGATTTTCTGCAAAAGGCTGCATTTCTACCTGATGTTTCAGATGCTTTTGATCTGAGAACTGTAGGACTTTACTTTTTCATGTAAATAAATGATAGCAGCCTCTGATGGTCTTAACTGTAAGGCGAAGCAAGCAGCATATCCTTATCTGACCAGGGGATAAGGTTTTATAAGATCATAAATATATTCCTTGAGCTAGCAACCTCAGCACTTGTGGGTGCATCCCATCAGGTCACATGGACTCGTATCTGTTCAGTTTCTTCAAACATTCCCTAATTTAATAACTCAAATGATGGTGAAGCCTTTCTTGCCCTAGACTGTTCCACTGCTCCCTGGGGCCTGGTGCCCTCCTGAAGGCTGATCTTGCTGGTAAAATCTTACTGAGCCAAGATGCATTGAGCACTTTGCTCTTTCCTGACTTGCCCTGTGCAGCACCAGGCCTTGTTTTCCTATGTACATCAGTAGAAGCTCTCCTTGCTTTCCTACATGTCCCTTGCCAGATTCAACGTTAGGTGGGCTTTGGCTTTCCCAACCCCACCCTTGTGGGCTCAGACTGTGTCTCTTCTGGTTGATATCTCCCTGCTTCCACTTCTTGCACACTATTTTTTAGATGTGACTTCTGACAGGAACTCCTTGTACTGTGTCTCTGTTTTAGGCAAAATCTCCATGAAAGTTGCTGGGTACTTTTCCTTGAATTTCTGCACATCAGGATGAATGATTCTTGAGCTTGAAGCCAAGGGTTGTTATTCAGCAATTTGTCTTGTTCCCTACTCTCACAATCCTGAACTCCACCATCTCATGTTCATGGCACCTCAGGCTGTCCTTGACCTCCAAATGCACAAAGCTTTCAAAAGCCTGAAAGGCTCGGACTGCTCCTCCTGTGGAAGAGAAAGATGTAAATGCTGGTACAAATGGCCTAACATGTTTTGCAGTTTTGCAATTACTGTAAAATCATGTTTTTACTTCTTTATCAGTCTAGAGATGCTATTGCTTTTGGGACACGTTAAGTAGATATAATCTTCAAGAAGATTACAACTTGTCTACTGCAGACAAGCGTTCTGGTTGCATAATTAGAACTAACAGATGATTTTCATTTATGTACTTGCTATAAGATGTGCTAATATTTTGATTTTCATTGTGCTGATATTAAGAGCTACATTTCCTTCTCCCTTATCTGTGTTTATTTGACCGAGTTCAGAGTTCAGCTTTAAGACTTATTACTATTGCATTAAGAATGTTTTGCCTCACAAGATACAATGCCCAGTTCTATTACAAAATCATTGTGCCAAATCCAATTAGCAAAGATTTTTTGATGAATTAACCTTGTCATGGCATAATATATACACTGCACCTGCTGTTCTGCTTTAGAGCCAGACTTCAGCCCTCCAACAGTTAAGTCCTTGGTTGTTTTGCTGATCCCTTTCATCTCACTTTTTCCTCCTTGTGTTCAGACGTCACTACCTCCAGATGTCCAAGATCTTCTGCCTCATTTATATGTATGATTTCCCTCTTCAGTTTGTTCTTTCATCATTCTCAGTACTCTCTTGTTGCAGAAGTCTGCAGCAGATGTTTGATTTTTTGCTTTTACCTTGCCTTATCTCCAAGGAGCCTTGCAAATTCTGCTGCTCCAGACAGGAAAGCAAGGCTGATTACTGGAGTCAATGAATAGCCAAAAGAGAAGGTTATTTCACAATCTAGCTGGGGAAATACCATTAACAATTTTTTTTAGTGTGATTAAGGGAATCTGACCCCCAGGGTAGCATGAACCTCCATTTACGCAAATGGAAAAGTGGCGTTCTGGTGCGGTGGGAATTCATGATCCCTCCGCTTCTGGCAGTTCCCTGTGAAGAAAAAATGCAGGACAGGGAAGGAGTTTGCCTTTGCTGCGTCTCCCTCCCTGTCTGAAAGGAGCCAGAGTGACAGTGTGAGGAACACAGACTGAGAGGCAGCATCAGGGTAAATTTAAGAACTCCATGAGGGGGTTCCAGGCAGAATGAGACCTGAATGCCTGATCCAGTGTAACCGGTCATGGCTGACCTGACTCTGCTAATCTCACCAGATGTTGGCTGTGACATTGTACCCTGCCTCTGTGTACTAAGACTCTACAAAACCTCCTATCCTCCTCAGATTCCATGGTCTTTAGTCAGAATCCTGGCTTGCAGCATCACAGGCTGTCTCTTTTGGGGCCGTTCCTGGGTGGTCTACTTTTGATGCTGGATTAGTCATGGATCTCCTGCTTCACCACCATCACCTGCAGCATCTGCCTTGAGAACAGTGGCAATTATGAGGAGTAACCTTCTCCCTCTGACTGGTAAGGGAGGGAAAAGGAGAAAACTTGGACTTTTTGCTGGAATCAGTTGCTTCATGGTACTGGGCAGCAAACACAGAGGTCTGCACTGTGGGCCATCTGTCATCTCTTCAGCTGACAGCCTGACTTGAAAAAAAACCAAAGGATCAGTCACTGGAGAGCAGGCTTGCATGGCCAGCATCCCTGTCAGATGGACTGCTGTCTTTCAAGTACAAGGAAGATGGATGCAGCTAGCACAGCAGGGCACACATGCCTCCTGACAGGGATCAGCTCTGGAGCAATATTCATCTGGTGTTCAGAAAGCCCAGCTCCTCCTCCTGCTCCCAATGTCTCTCCATCTCCAGCCACTGACACTGGTTAGTCAGAACAACCCGAGCAGAGCCCAGTGGGCCTGACATGCCAAGGAGGTGAACGGACAGGCGTGGCACCTCTACCTGCCTGGGAAAGAAAAAAGGAATCCTGCCTTAGATGGCAGGAGGAGAAATCTTTCAACAGTAACTAGGACAAAAAAACCCCACTTGTCAGGATTTTGGGCTTCTCTTGGAACACAGCATAATGCCCAGACTCTCCGCTGGGATGAGACGTACTTCTGCATGAAGAACTGTGGTGTTGGTGCCCTAGGGAGGGCAGCCGGTGGCCACCACTGCACCTTTTGCTGGCCCACTCCCGGGTCTGCCCAGACACCAGCATTGAATAAATATGCCCACAGCAAATGGGTACAACCTTCCCCCATTTCCAAGACACCCTCTATTCTAGCATCTGTGTTACAAACATTCCTGCTCCTAAGATATCTCCCTGACAGCAAAGCCCTGGACAGCATCCACCAGGTGTGCTCTGAGATGGTGCGGGCAGTGCAGCCTGTGCAGTGTGCTCAGTGACCACAAGGCATCGCTGAGCAGCAGTGGGCAGACAGGGCTGGTCAAGAGCTGATGTGGGCACCATATGGTGAAGTGGAAGGTGCTCCATTCCTTGAGGTGGAAAGGGAGGAGGCAGAGGAACCTGCAGTGGAGTCATGGCTAGCACTAGGTGTGGGCAGGGAGCTGTTGCCATGATCACTGCCTCACCCCACTGGTACTGTGCAAATCCAGAAGCATTTGTTGCTTTCCAGAGAACCTTTCTGAGGTCAGCACGTGTGATACTCCATCCTCTTCCAGGGCAGGGAAGTAGAATCCTTTGGGTACTGTGCCTACAAAGCTTGATCTTGTTTAGGAGATGCATGTATCTAATCAAACCGTTCTGTAATAGTAGCATGCATGCATGAGGAGGGGCTGTGGGACCCTTGGTATGACATAGCTGGTTGCTATGCAGCTGTCTGCCTCTGCAGCTACTGTTTTTACTGCTGCAGTTGCTATAGGAGACGATCTGATGGAGTGATGAAAGATTTCTCCCCTCACTCTCAATGGCATATTGCCCAGCTTTGTGTACACTGCATACCAAGCACCCGATCCCTGCAAAAATCTATCCCTGTTGTCTTCCTTCTCCCCCGCTGGAAACCATGGAAACCAAGCTGACTTGATTCTGCCATGGACAAAGAATAGAGGGGTGGCCCAGAGATGTGGCCCTTGTCAGCGCCACTGAGCTATCTCCATTCTTTGCCTATAGGAAAGAGTTAGGGCTTTATTTAATCAGAGCTGAAACTCAATGACACTAGTGTTTAATTTAAGATACTATTTACAAATATTCTTTGACATGTTACTAGTTTCTGTATATTCACTTCCCTCATATCAGGCATCCCTAGCCACAAGGAAAAATAATGTAGACTAGGAACACTCAGATTCATTGCATTGAGGTTTTCAAGATGTTGTTTGTTTGTTAAACAGCCAGGTGTTAGGCAGAGCTACACATACATCTCCTGGTTGATCCATCATTTGGCAGGGGGTTGCAACACTGGTACTTTCTGACTCGCAGAATGATTTGTTGAGCTGAAACATTTTCAGGGTTGCAAATGGGCACACACAATTAGTTTTCCTGGCTGAAGTGAGGACCCTCCATCTGCCAGGTCAAGAATAAAGTAATGCCCTGCATGCGGTCACTTGCACTCAAGGGAATAGTGCAAGTCCCTCTCATGCACACCCTCTGGAGAGGTCAGTGGAGAGGTAGCAGCCCTTTATGGCATCCTCAGCCTCTTTTTCCTCCTTCCAGCACACTAGGCCAAGAGGCCTAGCTGAAAAATGGGACCCTGAAAAGGAGCCACTGCATTCCAGCCTGGTTTGCCGGTGACCAAAAGCTCTCTATTATCAAAGAACTGGGATTCATGCTGAGCTATGTAGCGACACTGTTACCATGTCCTCAGCTCCTGCAAGGGGAGCTTCTGATTTACGCTTGAAGAACAGACGGGAACTCCAGACTCTCTTGCCGAAAGATAGATGTTTATTCAGTCTTATCAGAGGATTAGAGACACGAACGCAGCCCTGGCAGAGTGAGAGCCATGAAGAACAGCTTATCTCTGTTACAGAGCTCTTTTAAAAGCAATTTAACCAATTAAAACTTAAAATGAAAGATATTTCTACTTTTCTGCCAATGTGTGAAAAACGCATTGGCAAAGCTTACAGGAACTGCGGTATTTTTCATCCAATAATTTCAAACCACTTTTGCTGCAGAACATGGTTCCCTGAAGAAGAAGGAAGAAGCCCTAGAAAACAACAACTATCCTCCATATTGAAGTATTTGCTATTATCTACTTGCTAAATAAACAAACTTAAAAATTCTAAGCTTTTTACCCTGTAACAATCCTACATAATATTCTATCATCTAATTCCTACGACAGTCGATTCTAATTCTTCCCACAGTGTGGGGAGTTTTCTCCATGGACGAAGGTGGAACACATTGCTGTCCAGGGGGGTAGAATCCTTCAAAACAGGCAGAGAGACCTCCTCTGCACTCTGGGTTCCAACAAGCTACATCAGAACATGGGCTGCAGTCTTGATCCTGTGTATGCCCTGTCTTAAACATTTATATTTTTATCATGGTTGCTCATCTCTGTGTGGCTTGTCTGTCTCAGCTGCTGTGTTAACTCTCTTCAAGTGGCAAGAGACACAACAGCTGGTATCCAAATCTTCTCCAAACCCTCAATCCTATGGGAGATCTTAACAAAGAGAGGCAATGGTTGCCATGTCCTTTGTGTACATAGCTATCTGTTGTCCTTTGACTATAATGAGAACTAAGAAGCCATTCTCCCTTGAGCTGTCATTCTAGGAAGGAAGAAAAAGAGGTATTTATCTTGTAGTAGAGAAAGGGCTAGGGCTGTGTTTGATGTGGCCCTAAGGGACAACCCCAACATAGGCTGGGGGATGAACAGATTGAGAACAGCCCTGACCAGAAGGACTTGGGGGTGGCTGAGAGGCTGGACATGACCCAGCAATGTGCACTCCCAGCCCAGAAAGCCAAACGTGTCCTGGGCTGCATCCAAAGCAGTGTGGGCAGCAGGGGAGGGAGGGGATTCTGCCCCTCTGCTCTGCTCTGCTCTGCTCTGCTCTGCTCTGGTGAGACCCCACCTGCAGTGCAGCATCCAGCTCTGAGGTCCCCTGCATAAGGACATGGACCTGTTGGAGTGAGTCCAGAGGAGGGACATCAAGATGATCAGAGGGATGGAGAAGCTCTCCTGTGAGCAAAGCCTGAGAGAATTTGGACTTTTCAGCTTGAAGAAGTGATGTTTTAGGGGTGACCTGATTGCGACCTACCAGTACCTGAAGTTGAAAGGAGCCTACAAGAAGGCTGGAGAGAGACTTTTACAAGGGCATGCAGTGACAGGACAAAGGGGAATGGATTCAGACTGAAAGAGTCTAGGTTTAGATTAGATATTAGAAAGAAATTCTTTAATTTGAGAGTGTTGAGGCTCTGGAACAGGTTGCCCAGAGAATTTGTGGATGCCCCATTCCTGAAGGTGTTTCAGGCTAGGTTGGATGGGGCTCTGAGCAACCTGGTCTAATAAAAGGTATGCCTTTCAGGGGAGTTGGAACTTTAAAGTCCCCTCCCTTCTAACACAAGTCATTCTGTGATTCTCTGATTCTGTGAAGCACAAACATGGAAGAGAGGTTACTGTGTCAAGGTCAGCTGGGATAGGGCTCTAAGACTGCCAAAGTGAACATGACAGAGGGGCATGATATTGTCCATACTGCCTGCTGGGATTGTTCCCACATGTAGACCATGCCCAGGCATCGCTGATGAGTGTGCCAGTTGGAGAGGCTAAACACTTGCCACAGGGGCTTATTAAATGTTAATCAGCCTGGAGAATCCTGTATCACTATTAGATTATGTGCTTGGCACAGTTTGACTCGTGTTATGTCAATGCACATAACCCCAGAGTCCATGGACTATGTTAACACTGGCCAGAAGATTACAAAAGAGACAGTCAAGGGGATCTACCAAGCCAACAGATTTTCACGCAGAGACAGAATGAAAATGCTGTGCAATTATCCTACATAACACAAATTGACTGACTTCATAAGTGGTATAAAAATGTTTGCATTGTTGAAGCAAAACCACGTAGCAGCAGGGTCCTCTTCCTGGTCTCAGTAATCCTAGTTGCAAGAAACAATTATTTTTTTGAAAAGGAGTCAGATAAGGCACATCAAAGAGCAGCAATGGGTTGTTGCTCCCTAAAGGACAGAGAGACAAGAATCAAGAGCAATAGCTCGGATGACAGGGCAGGGCTCTAAGCCAGAGCTCACCTATGCAAGGTGAGCAGGACAGGACCAGGGACAGTGACTAGGTTCAGCCAAGGGCCCAGATCCGCTGGCATGTTCATGTTAATGTGGCAGGTCCCAGGCCAAGCCAGAAATTTAGTCTGCAGGCAGGGACTGGGTCAATGGGGACTAGAGCTGAACTGGAGACCAACGCTCCAGTGACTTGGCTCGGGGAAGAACTGAACATCCAGAGCTGAGCTTGAACAGAGCTCCTGGTCCTTGGGACAGGGTGTTAGGTGGCGGTCCCAGGCAGCACTGGATCAGGGCTGGTGAGGCTTATTTCTTCCCTCAGAACTTAGTCAGGGCAGATGGTGCCTGGACAAAAAGTGCACAGGCAGAGAGTGAGCAGAACCAGGCAGTCTGCACAAAGGCAGAGTCATCCATGGGCAAAAGGACTTCACACAGAGAACAAAGATCACAGAGGAAACAGCAGCAAGAGTTCCCTGTAGATATTAATCAAAAGACAGTGTGGGAAAGGAATATTACACTGAATCCTAACAAGTGTTTCTACCAGCAAATTGAATGTGCCTAGTAGCAAACATATCCAGGCACTGAGGCCAGCTGGCATGAAGTGGCCTGTGCCTGTGTGTGTAAGCTGCCTTGGCTTTCAAGTATTAAACCATATCCAGCTCAGGAAATTCCCCATGGAGCATACAGAAGGCAGGGCAGTACTCTGGGCAGTTTTGGAGCTTTGGCTATCTGGCAAGAGGAGAGCTATTTTTCCTGTCCCAAAGGTGTCAAGTGTCAAGAAAGTAGCTGGCTGGTAGGACATGAGACAGTGAAAGTATGTGACAAAAAGATGCTCGGATCTCCTGCCCAGGAGAGTGCCTGTTCACCAGAGTGGGTTGCCATTCTGCAATCTGGCAGTGGGACACGTTATGAGTTATGGGAGCAGCCACAGCTTGCTCCTGCTCTGCCTGAGCTCTGGCAAAAGCCTCAGCAGCCTGTGTGCTGATAAACGCTGATAATCTTTGCTGATAAACTCCGGGCTGTCCCGGGCCGATGGCAGAGATTGTTCTGGGACATCCTCAGCCTCTACTTTTCTACAATTCAAACTGAGTCTTTGGGCTGTGGAGAGCTACCAGCCAGGCTGTGATGGCTTTGCTGCTGAGGAGAGACCTCCAAAATGAGAATAGACACAAACCACAGAATGATATTTAACTTTTTTGAGACCACTTGGGATTTTCCATTTTCTGATTTTCTGATTTTCTGCTCACTGTTGTTTATTCCTCTGTACCTTTAAGTTGTGACTCATCCTTTTAAGACTGTGCAGCCAAATCGGCAATATTCTGGAATGGACTGTGGATGTGCACAGTAAAATAATATTTTTGTTCTCTAATTCCTAATTTACATATTTTTTTCCTTCCTTGGGCACAAGAATGATTGTCAACAGCCCCAAGATTCCTGTCAGGAGCAGCAATGGCTCATTGCTGTACCTGGCCAGTCAGGGCTGTTCCCTGCTGGCTTTTCCACAGCTCTGTAATTAGTAACACAGAATTCCCTCTGGCATTTGATCTCATGGTCTTTTAAATTCTAAGGTATTTTTCAAGTCTTTGAGATCAGTTTTAGTTTTGTTGACTTTGAATAATTTTGGCTTCTCATTATACAACAGCATTTCTAGGTGAACTTGTGAATATATTGAGCATACATCCCAGGGTATATTCCTGTTAATGTAAGAGATCTGTGGTGAGAACTGGCCATTTAGTCTCATCCTTTATTTTCTCTCTTTTAATGAGTTTTGGTTGTTTTTTTTTTTAATGAGACCACTTTTGAGGAGACATCTTGACTTGTTTTTTTCCTTTTTTAAAATCCAAATATACTTATCCATTTCCTTGTTCATTGTTTAAAAGAACAAGTCATCAATTTGTGGGGGATAACTTCTCTCTACAAAAACTGTGTTGACTTTTGCTTGGTTAATCATTGATCACAGATCTATTAATTCTTTCTTTCATTCCACTTTCACTCAATTTTTCTTCCATCAAAGACAGACTTCCTGACTTGTACACCCAGGGGCACTTTTCAAAATTTTCCATGACATTTACTTTACATTTTACTGGTAGCAAAATAGATTTAAGCAATAGATTACACACTTGACTGTTTGGCAATCTGTTTTACAATCTGTCCAAATACAAACCACTGATTTTGAAATAGTTTTACTATTTTTCACTTCTTATTTGTGTTTTTCAAGATGTTTTTCTTTCTTCACCTTTCCATGGAATACTGTATTTGAGTTCCCAGTTTCTAAAGCCCTTTGTGTTTGTTGAAAGTGATAAAGAAGCATTATGAAGAATGACCTTGAAAATTCCTGATTCATAAAAATCTGTGTGAAGAGCATTCCAGGAAGAGTTTGATCCACCTCTTCCATTTAATTTTGTTTTGATCCACGTGTATATAACCTTTCTACCAGCTACTGATGATAGCCAAAAGATCTGGGTTCAATACACGAGTGATATTAGATAGCCTATCCCTATATAGCCTATGCCTTTCCAAGCAGATTTTTTAAAACTAATAAAGACATATGGCTTTTCTGTCAGACCTTTCTCAAAATTAAAATATAGATGCAAGTGTAGGTAACATGTAAGAGTAGAGTGTGTATATATATATATATATAAAAAGATATATTTCTACATATACAGATACATAAATATAGCTGATCAGGAAACTAGTTTTGCTATAACATTAACCAAGTGTTTATCCCTGGTTTTTGATTATGATGTCTGGTACATAAAAAGAGTATTTAGCTAACAAAAGAATTACTCAAGATGTCTTGATCCTTGAAAAGGTCTATCTTGAACAAAATGAAGACACGCTGTAAATTTCCATTAATCTAGATCACACAGGCCTAATCAAATTACTTTATATATGGGCTTCTGATTAAACCTAAAATGAACACAGAAATTTCAGTCAGGGATCTTCCCTCACTTACATTTCTAAGAGGAGCAAAACTTTTACAAATTTACTACATCGTCTGATACAAGAGCAGCCTACTTGGGGATTTTTTTGAGAAATCTAGATAAGTCTAGTATTATGAAATGCTCTTTCAATGTTCATAAGGAGCACTTTACGGGAAAGCTGACACTAACTCCATCACACCATTGCAAATGTCTCTTTTCTACACAGAACGTACATACTGAAAAATAATTTAGTCTTCAGTACTGCAGTTATTCTTTGGGAAGTTTGAATGCCTTTATTAAAAGTCATATTGCTTGATCATATTGTTATGTTGATCACTTTGGGTTTGGTTTATCTTTTAGGTGAACAACAGTATACAGTATTCTATAAAGCATTCATTTCAAAAAATGCTCAATTGCTATGAGAACTGTAGGTTTTCTAGGACAAATATACAGACAGTTTTTTTCCTGGTCATAGATTCAAAGCAGGGTTTGAAGGGACATCCTAAAGTCTGAAGGGGTATCCTAAAGTCATCTAATTTAGTGCCTCAACCAAAATCAGGACTAACTTCTAAATTAATCATCTGTTCCTATTGATGTACAGAAAACTTACGAGTAAATAACAACCAGAAAATAGAGATGAGTAATCCTTGAGCCTAAGATGTAAGCAGACTGCTCACTACTCAGGTGTAACGTCCATAATATGGGTTTGTTTTGAATGTAGGAAGCAGTGAACTATGAAAGCTCCTGGGCCCAGAATCAGTGGCACACGAGACGTGCACCACACCACAGGGGAGTAGTGGGAGCTCTTTTCCCAGCTGAAGTGTTTCAGCTTTGCAAAACTGTGAGTGGAGAACACTTAGGCCTGAGAACTGAGCTGCATTACAGGTAGGTTAATAAATAGAGCACTTCCTTGGATGGAAAGGTCACAGTGACCTTGTTTATTGAAGAAAAAGAAGAGATTTTATATTTTTATTACTATGAGGTTGTTCTTTGGCTGGCAATGACATGCTGGCTAAATTATAACAGTAATGTAACCATGGTAATGTGGGCTTAGTGAAAGTGATTTGGTTAACTAATTTTATTAAATGTATTAACTAAGGACTCAAGTAAAACTTTGAGTGCAAGTCTTTCTGTCTTTTCCTAATACAGTGTTTCCAGGGAGCACACTCCTCTGCTTCCACTGGTGTAGCACACAATGAAGGAGGCAGGCTTCTGCTTTGGCACTAGCCACGATGGTTGTGTGGCAGAGTGCTTCAGTTTAGGCCATGAGGACACTCCTCAAGCAAGTGTCCTGATCACCCCCATTCCCCTGCTGTGGTGCAGGGGTGTCACAGGATGGGGACTGAATTCTTTTGCCGTGAAACTAAACTAGAAAGTGTGTGTCAACAGCACACCTAATGTGCTCCAGCTCCACGTGACCATTCAATACACGAGACCAGGCCAAGGCTTGATCAAAGTAAAGCTCCCAGAAGCATACCTATGTCCAGCATATCTGGACATTGCTTCCTCAGCAGTAGGTGTTTCATTCTACCTACATGTATTATTCTTTAAAGCAGACGTAGTCAGAAGACGTTAACTCTGTTTATTGATACCTATTTAAGAGAGCCTTCGACTTCCTGCAAGAATTTAAATGTTAGATCAGCAACTGAACCTAACAAGAGTTCTAAGTGTGAGTTAATCCTACCCCTTTACAACAAAGTCTGATGGTTGGCAACCACAGGGGTCTTTAATAAAATCTTGATTGTTTTTAATTCCCTAGTCCCTGAGATTTTTTTCCTGTATATCTTTGAGGTCTGTTGTTGGTATTTTATACCTCTCATCCTTGCACAGATTTTCCTGTGTGGATTGCATGGTGGAAAAGTGGCCTGCAGAAGAGAGTACAAAGCAGGACTACAGACTAAAGTACCATAGTTTACTTATTTGGCACTGCTTAGACAGAAGGTAAGAAAGAGAAAAAAGGCCTTGTAGAGAGAAGAGAATGTGTTTAGTGCAGAACACAGAAACAAACATAATTCAGGAAGTGCTTGCTCCAGTGTAGTTTGAGCACAGACACCTCATAGTCATGAGTTAAATGATTCCATGGTTTGCAGGAATGGGTTCACAGGGTATCCACAATCTTATCATATCAATATTACATCAAGTTGAAATGGGTTTATCTAAGTTATACCTCCCGCAGAAGCTCAAAATCAGGAAAAAAGTGCCAAACTGCTGAAAGAAAGGAAAACAGCAGAAATAATGCATTCATCAGTGGCATGTCTGAGTTTGTAAAGCACTGGGCTGGGTGCTCACCATATGATTTGAAATGACAGAATTTGGACATCACCTACAGCTGCCGTAATGCTGTGTAATCTGATTAATCACTTCTGCATTTAAGCACCGAGTACTTGCTGACTAAGACTGATTGCAGAATTGTGAATCCACAGTAAAATTATAACTTAAAATCATTTTATCAGATAATGTAAATGAAAGGTATTGCTCTTTTAAATCTTCAGCTATTAAATTTTATGTGACCATTCACATGGAATATAGCGGTATGACTGAAGGACTGGTACAAACCCATCATTTGCTCCTGATCTTAGAAGTCATTAAGCCATAGCATTTCCTCCCTTATGAATACAAATGGTCTTTATTGATCCCATTATCATAAAACATTTACCTCTTTATGCTGTAGTGTGAGATTTTTCTCAGATGAAGAGCTCAAATCGTTAAGTAATTCATAGTATCATCTTCCTCATGTTCTCAGGAGAAACACAGACAAAGAGGTATGACAAAGAGTATTGATTAATATTAAAGCTAACAATGTATTTTTTTAACATCTGTGTTTTGTGCCCATCTATCATCTTCTTTTACACTGTTGCCTCATTTTTAGTTTACCAATTTTTCTATCCACACTCCACTTCTCATCTCTTTTTCTCCTCATTGTTTTGCTCCAGAGTTCTGAACACATTACTCACACAAAGCAATTGGGTAGGACAGGGGCTCTCACTGGCTTGTTGCATCATGCTTTGCCCTTCCAGGTCACTTCTTAATGCTTATACCTGCTTTGGACCACTATGGGGACAAGGACTGTACTCAGATCTTTAGAGAAGCATGTGTTATGAACTTAGCAGTAGCCCAGTTTGCAGACACACGAACATCAGAGAGGTGTCCTCATTCCATTGTATGCCAAAAGCCTGGTACAACAGGAGAGAAGAAACAAAAAAATGGCTCATGAGGAACTACAGAAATCACTGATATTTCCAGATCTGGAAACCAAAGAACTCAGCAAAGGGTAGAATGGGTAATAACTGGTGGGGTGCTGCACTGATAAAGGTGGGTAGCACATATCAGTAAAGCATTAAAAAAGGCACATATTTAAAATGAAAGGACATAAACACAGGGCTGAAAGGAGAACCAAATCTTTTTTCAAATGTCAAAACCATCTTCTATCTCCTTTCATTTAGACAGTAACACACTAATAGCGGAGTGAAGTAGACTCAGGCTTCCAATCAGCATTTTAATACTTAAGATAAAAGGAAAAAGTTAGATATAACTGAAGATTTGCTCTTTACAAACTTACTAACTGATGGACTGGGGAACTGAAATGGGACTCACAGGAGAATACTGGAAAATAATTCCCCACAACATCTTTTGCATGACAAAGAAAGTTCATAGAAAAAGTGAAGAGCAAAAATGTGATCCAGCATTTCTTCAAAGTCTTATGGGGCCACAAGACAGAAAGTTGAGACAAACAGAGCCAAAACCTTAGTAATCTGGACAATGAGACATGATCCAGAGTCATGCTCCTTGAGTCATGATCCAAGATTGGCAGAAGAAGAAGAAGAAGAAGAGGAAGAAGAGGAAGAAGGACAGACTGCAGCCACCAGATACTCAAAATGAGGAAACAAAAGAAAATAGCAACCTAAGATTTACAGAGGATGAAGCAGGCTTTATTAGGAGGTAAAAGATAATGCCTGCTTTGTGAAAGCTGTAACCAACTTCTTCTGCATGGTGGGGGTGGAGGGCATGGGTTAACACACGGTGTTCAGACTGGTGGTGTTTTTCCTTGGTGGAAGAAAACTTGGGCTGTCTGCATGACATCAAAATTCCTGTGATCCTCAGATTCCATTCTTTCCACACTTACTCATCTCTTTTCATCTTCTTCACATTTGCTAGCAGAGTGTATCAAATTATCTAAAAATAACCATGCTTTCTGGTATCTGGAAATTAGCCAAAGGATATCCTTTCACAGAAAAAATGAACAAGAATCTGCCAAGCAATCCTTTGTACAGAAATTGCAAGTAACTACAACACTGCACAGCATTTTTGAGGATGGCAACACAGTAGACATCCACACCACGTTCTTCTTTTCTTTTTTTTTCCCCCCTGAAATTTGCTGTAGCCATTCTAAGTTTTAAAAGTAAATCAGAGAACAGAAACAGAATCAGAGAACAGGTGTTTCTAATGTGCATTTGTTTTCTAAAACAGCTGGTGAGAAATCCTTTTCTGTGGTAACCAACCTTTCTGGTTAGGTATTTAAGGGTTATTTTCCTCATTTTCCCCTGTTTTTTTTTTCTTCTGCTTGGTTGATAGACATGTTGCATCTCTTTTTTAAGATCATTTTCCCCCGCCACAGTACACAGGGGACAACCAACTCTTTTTATACAGTCAAAACAGATTTATTTACCCGTTCAGTTTTTGGCATTCCGAATAATCCCTTTGACTCTCATGCAGGCCTCCTACCCATCCACCAAGCTGGAATTTCTTGGGCGTGTAAACACAAACATGGTGGGCTGGTGGCACCAGGTGCTAGCAAAGGGGTGTCTCTTAAAACACCTTCTGAGGAAGGTTCCACTAACCCCCTGCATCAGGAATGCCACAGAAGCTGAGCCAAACAAATAAAAGGGCTGGAAAAGAGCCTCCTAAAACATGCGTATTTCTGACAGATGCATAATAGTCTTTGGCATACTTCCAAGCTGCCATTTCACCACTGATTAAGTCAGAGGATGAAACCAGTTGTTCTGTGAGGAAAAGTGACAGTAAAAAAAATTTAAATTATTCAGGATCTCTCATGGCACTGAGATGGTAAAGATTTATTCTTTGAATAAGTTTGCCACACAGATTTAACAGCGTTTTTCCTCGGGCAAAGTTCATTCAGAACTATGTGCTGCAATGAGGCTAAGCACAGGATTGTTCCTGTACTACACGCTGCTATTCTGTACATATTTTGTGCCATGGAAATACACACCTCACTTTTGGTGGAGTTTCTCTTTCCCCCCATCATCCCAAGCACTATATCATACAGGAAATTCCAAACTCCTTTTTTCCTGTCTGAGACGTAATTTTACCTAGTCAGAAAAAGGAAGGACAACTTTCTCTCCAAGCAGTGCTGACCATGCTCACACTCCTCCCCTTTTACACCCATCATGATCTGTGACCCAAGGCAATGAACGTTTTCGGGCAGTGTGGCTGTGCACCCGCTCCTGATGGCTTTTCCCACCTGAGGGCTGCAGAGAGCTGAAATGCATTGAGCAAAGCTCTCCACCCAGCTCCAGCAGAGCCTTTCTGTCGTATTCCCAACAGGTCCTTCAGTGAACTTGTATCTAATTAAGATATTCAATCCTGTTTTATAGCTGGTAATAAAGAAAATAGTTGTTTTTTTTTTCTTATTAGGCACTCCCCTCTGTTTCACAATAGCAAAAATCTTGGAAAAACGGTCTTTTTATTCAAAGGTGTTCCGTCAACAACTGTGTAACTTTAAAAGAGTGAGAGCCTTCTTTTAATTCCACTCCCATGATCTATAACAAATCTCAAGGTTTCTTTTGCAAGATATCTGCCCACCACTGTATCAATAAGACTGGATATCTCCCTGAATGCCACAGCTGCCTGGAGGTGGAAATCCTGTGCCTTGTGCCTTAATTACACAAACCTCTGTATAGCAAAGCAGCTGGCAGGTTACTTGGAAAGACCTGTGCACTGTTTTTCTTTCTCACTTCTATTCCCTCTTTGTGAAAGTGGCCCACTCTGCCATCTCTTTCCCATAGAGAGTTCAGGTTGACCTTAAAATTTTAGCATCTCACAGCAATAAGTATAAACATTTCTTCCGAAGGGCAAAAATCTCAATCGTGTTCTGATATTTTTTATTTAAAACTCCAGCTTGTTCCTGGACTTCATTCCATCATTGTCTTCTGGAATGGTCAACAAAATGCATATTTTTAAGCACATTATAAAAAGAAAAAAAACAGGAAAAAAAATTTAAAAAAAGAAAAAAAAGAAAAAAGAAAAAAGGGAAAAAAAGAAAAAAGAAAAAACTCTTTACAGACTTTAAAGCCCATAGTGTGGTGCAGTTTGTTAAATCTTACAGTAAACAAAAATGCAAGGAAATGGTTAATGCAGAAGCTTCACTTTTACACATATCAGAACCTGAGTGACCAGACTTACCTTTTCCTTCAGCAGCTAGTTGTTATAAAATAGCCCTTTAAACCTGTGAAATAGTTTTCTGCATCCCCACATTTTGTGCCCATAGGTCTCCTAACTGGCTTTTCTTTACTTTTAAGTTCTTAAAATGTCTCCAGCTCCAGGCTCATCCCAGAGCATGCATTTGGTTATATGCCTTCCTGTCTCAAACATGCACTCAGAATTATTGCAAAAGGTATTTTCTTGAGTCTTCCAGGTCTGTAATTTGGAGACTGACACGCAAAAGACCTTTTGTGACAAAATGCAGAAAATAACACTCATTGCACTGCTTTATCTTGCCTTTGTGATTGCTGCCCATGCCAGAGTGGCACTAGCACACAGACCGTGTTTTAAATTGGCCCTCAGCACAGCTCTTACTGGCACACAGCTGCCTGTGTGTTTAAGTGCTTTTCTGAACAAATATACTGCAATTAGGCCAATTCGAAGACCACTCACCCGAAGTCATCTGCACATATTGCACTCAAATAAGCAACACTGGGGCCATCAAGAGAGCTATGACCACCTGATGTCTAGCCAGAAATTTCTCTCTCTGGCAAGTTATTCATATCCAGAACACCATGGCAACGTCAACCTGTAGCACGGCAAAATACATTGGAATACATTGGAGTGTCATTCATTTCGAACACGTCCCAGACTTTTGCTCACTGCCTGGAAGCCCCTTAGTAACAACTGGCAAAAGTTTTTCAAAAACCATTTGATCAGACCATCTCATACCTTGGGTTTTGGCCCTGCTACTAGTTTTGCATCTGTGCTGTCTCCAGTGAATATGAAGTCAGCTGCAGAACAGTTATTGCTTACATTGAACACACCTAAAATTATAGCTCTACATGCCCATAGTCCATGTACTTCAACTGCATGCTAGTCACTGTATCTGTGTGCTTGCTATAGGAGCCAGAGAAGAAAAAAATAAATTTTGGAGACAAGAAAGCTAGGGTAAGACTTTTTAGAGGCCATGTATTGACAGGCTAAGGGTAACTGGCTTTAAACTGAAAGAGGGTAGGTTTAAATTAGATATTAGGAAGAAATTCTTCACTATGAGGGCAGTGAGGCACAGAAACAGGTTGCCCACAGAGGCTGTGGATGCCCCATCCCTGGAAGTGTTTCAGGCCAAGCTGGATGGGCTTTGAGCAACCTGGTCTAGTGGAAGATATCCCTGTCCATGGCAAGGAGGCTGGGACTAGATGATCTTCAAGGTTCTTTCCAACCTAAACCATCCTGTGATTCTGTGATAGGGGGTGCAGGGCAATCCTCCTTCCTGCCTTGTGAGGGCTGGGACCCTCGGTATTTCTCCAGCCCCAAGTGGTGGTGCTCAACGGGGTGATTCAATCTTTATGTGGAGCTCACAGAAAGGTTGGGTGCAAGTTCTCAGTACAGACACAGACAGATCAGATCCCACAGATCCCACAGATCCCAAACCTTTCACATAACTCCCCTCATGTGCCCTGTCCCTCACAGTGTTTTCTGCAACTTTTGACCCCTTCTCACTCAGATACTTATTAAGCCCATGAATTTTTCATGTCACATTCAGCAGTTTAACATGTTCAATTCACCTACCTTCTGCCCAGCCCAGGGCTCTGGCGCTTGCACATACTTCAGGAGAAATGGTACAGATTACTGAACCGACTGGAAATGTAGCCACAGGCAGTCAGATAATCCCAATTTATTTGTTTGAAGGGCAAAGTATTAATCCCATCACAGTCCTGCACACTCTCCCATATATCCTTCCACACACCACTTCACCGCACCCATGGCCTAGCAAGGACTCCTGAAAAAGCTGACACATCCCAATGGATATTCTCCCTTCTTAAGATACAGGATGTCTTGAATTCATCACATTCATGCCACACATGTTCCAGGAAGAGCCCTTTTTGATCTTAGGTTTACTAATCAAACAGAAACTTCCCCAGCCATAATTCTACAGACTCAGTCCAGGGTATAAATACTAATGACTGGCAATGGAAAGCATAAAACAGATATCAAAATCATATGAACACAGACTGAAAATCTGAAGTTAATGCCTACCTGACTTGATTCTGCAAACAAGAAATGGAAATTATCACAAAATGAAAAAAAACCCCAAAAATCTGAACCAGAGAAGTTCCAGACAGAGAAAGCTCCCAGTAATGACAGCAATTTCCACACCTTCTCCATAGGAGTGTTGATCTCATATAAAAGAAAAAAAAAAAAAAAAAAAAAAAAAAAAAAAAAAAAAAAAAAAGAAAAAAGAAAGAATGTGAATTAGGGAAAGAATATATCCGTAATATTTTGAAAATAAGGTTCAGGTTCATGATTCCACCAGAATCCAGAGGGATATCTGAATCTGAGCTCAATTTTCTGTCTACAACCTCTATAGACTATTCTTTGGTGAAGGAATGTCCCATTCAAATATTAAAGTTTAAGAGGTTCTAACCGTGCTCTGGAGAATACAGATATCAGTTATTTTATGACTAATTCGAAGGATGAGGAAGGCTTCACTGCAGAAGTCAGGGTGTTTGAATCTACGTGCTACAGTCAGCATACTCTGTTGAAGTGTTGCACTGAAATATATTGACAGAAACACTGTGGGCAAATTTAGAACCCCAAATGGTCACCCATAAAAACTACTTGTGTTCATGTTCAAACTATTGGCAGGCGTTAAAGCATCTCAGTAAACAAGCATTTTGTGTCTTACTGAAAGTAATTAACATATGGAATACAAAAGTTTCCTAATGACTGAAGATACAAATTTCAAAAGCATAAATTTTCTGGAATGGTATTAAATTAGTGCTGTAGATGAGAAGAAAGAAATGCTAGTTGTATGCACAATCGCTCCTTTTGGCAAGGATTTTCTGAGATCAGAGGAAGCAAAACAATCAATCTTTAAAATCCCTTGAGAAGTGTGATCATGTAAGTCCTCAAAATGTTCTCTGGTACAATTATCATTGAAAGGAAAGGAGACCTATCAAACTGTGAAACACCTTATGTTGGTCTGGCAAAATTGCTCTAATAAATGTTAATCAGAAAATGTAATGAAATCCTGCACAGCACTGCCTAATTTTATTGCAAAGCATTGATGTAGGCATCAGTTCAGCTACCGGCCAGTCAAAGACTATGAAGTGATGACAATCCATGCTAATAATAACACAGAGATCATTGAAAGGCAGCGTGGTTTTCATACAAATGAGAGAAGAATATTATAGTTGCTTATAGCATATCTTCCAGTGGATTCTCTCATGATGTATATGTTCTCCTCTCCTTCAGATGTTTCCCAACACCTGACCATAACCAATGTGCCCAACAGACAGTCTCTTTAAGCTACACAAAAACTAAACTTAGTTGGGGCTTAGGTTGTAGGTTTGGTCCAAAATGACTTGTCACATGTTCACATTAATTTATTCTTTTGACATCATTATACTTTTCTCTTTTTTTCCTTCCCATTTCCTCCTATGTAATAGCCTCTTCTTCTGATGTGTTTTGGAAGAGCCTCTGTACCCAGTTACCAATCTAAACAAATGAACTCCTGATCCTCTGATCAGCTGCTATCTGTTCTCTGTTTTGTGGGGCACGATGTGCAGCAATGTCACTTTGGTATTTTATCATGAGATTTGTTAGATAAACTTTTCCCAGTTCCACTGGGAATTCAGAATTTGGAGTGGTGGAATCCAGCATGTATTCCCAGCAAGTCTGTGCACACATACTTACACACAGAGTGTACTCATGTACCTGCATACCAGGCTGGGCACACAGATCAGCACAGACAGACACACTCAGCACATACACAAACACAAACAGCACCAACAGCCTCATCATTCCCCCTTCTCTGGCTGAGCATGAGGAAGGTCTCAGTGGGATAGACATAAAGACAGACTGTGTGTGATGGAAGCCAAACTTGACAATTAGATTTTAATTTTTACTTTCATTCATTCATAGTTGCATCATCATAACAAGATGGCTTGATTCTGATGTCTGCTTTAGACAGTGAGGAGACAAGGGCTGTGGAGGGACTTTTGTTTCTTTATGTCATCCTAGACTGGCACATGACATTGCAGAGATCAGATGGAGAAGTCGGAGTATTGTGCAGGTTTTGGTTCTCACTAAACAAAGGAGGAGGAAGAACAGCCTTTCCATGTTAAGTCTGCATGAACAGTGCTATCACTGGGAGCTAACTAATGGCATGGAGTAACGATTGAATAAACTCTGCAATAAACCTGTAATTTATAAAGCAATTTTTAATATCATGTATTTCCCATTATAAATTGAAACAGGAATGTCAGGTGAGATATATAAAGAATCTGCTTAACAGCTGGTTCATACATTAATTTTTCAATGTAATACTGGTCTGAAGTGACTTTGTGTTAGCTTATTTTATTCTTTAGAACAGGGAGGAAAAAATCACACAGTGTACTATACAAAAAGTCTTCATATCAGGTTATCTGACAATATCTCAGACTTTTTCCTTGCAGTATTTCATTTTCCCTGAGCAGCCTTGAATGCTCAGAACACTGAGTAGGAGAGATTTGCTTAGAACTTAGAAGCTACTAAAACTGTAGTAGCTAAATTCCTGCTTACAATCTGAAAGAGACAGCAGGGACTGTCTTTTGGGAATGAGAGGATGCAGTAGGAACTGACAGAGGATAAATAGCCTCATTCCAATTTCTAAAATGCTGAGGGCAGAATATTCTGTTCCTGGTGGATAGCTGACTTTATTGCAAAAATATATTGTTTAAATTTTGAGTCTAGCAGAGATATTTTTTTTTAATGGAATGGGCTTCCAATTTCCACTCATTCATTATAAAACCCTATTAAAGTCTGAAATCTAGACTACTTTCTGACAATAGGTGCAGCATCTAAAAGGCATTCGCAGAGCTCAGACAAAACCCAGCATTAGCGGTTCCTAACTACAGCTTGTTACAGGAGAGTGAACACCATGAGAACAGCACTTGGTCAAAACATGGAGGGCCAGAAAAAAGAGCCTGAAGGGAAAACACAGTTCTCTCTGTCTTGCATGTGACCTGAATAGTAATTTCTGACAGGAAAAATCAGGTAGGCCATTTACAAACAATAGAATTGCTTTGAAGTGTTTAGTCAGAAAGAATGCATCCTCTCCTGTTCTTCTCCCACTTGTCCTTCACTGTGGAGGAGTCACAGCCACCTCTTCCACCTTCTAGTTTCCATCAGGCTGAGATGCATTTGGGATCTACCTTAATGCCATAAGTCACTGAAGATTCCAGCCTGGAACTTGTTGACTTCTTGGTCTTGTTGTGCTCAGGGACCAGGAAGGATTTAGCATAGTTCAACTCTCAATCATCCAGAATTTTTCAGTACTTCAGGACAAGCGAACATTTTATGACATCAGGTAAAAAGGGCAGATGACAGGAGAACCCTGCCCAGAAAGGAGGCATCTCTTTGACATATGGATCTCTATTGGAGATTCAATAAGAATAAGAGCAATCTTTTGTGCAAACAAAGAGGAAAGGATAGGGAAGAAACATTCAAAGAAACAGATATTTACTTCACATATTGATCAGCAAACACCTACATTTGTGAAGCTATTTAACTGGTTATGTTTCCAGACTGTACCCACCCAACTGTACTTTTTAAGCAAGTCAAGGTTAAAGAACAATTTTGCAACTAGAAGGACAAACTGTGAGCTATTTCTGTAACTTTTCAGAAAAGAAAACAGTCTGAGAGCTTGAGCCCTTAAGGAAAGGCAGTCAAAGCACTTGACATCTTGTTTATGCTACTAGATGATCTTTAACATTTTCTGTCTTACTGCCAAAACCTACCAAATATAAGTGATGTAAAGAATTGATAGAAATACTGTTTCCCCCCACCTATTATTATTTTAAAACAAAGCTCTATACATAGGTTTACAGTATCTGGTTGAGGAAAAATTTTCCCTTAAGATGAATCCACTAAAGTTGACATACATCAATGTTGCTTGGTATTTTTCCATACTCTTAACCCAGAGCTCAAAGTTGTTAACAATACAAAAATGAACTGAAGAGGGCAGTCCAGTCACAATCTTCATAGCTTCCAATGTCAGCAGTTCAGAATACCAATGGAGAAAAGAGGAAGAAAGAGGGAATGTTATTCCTCTCTTGGCCTTTCACTTATTTTAACAGTTGAAATAAAAATGTAGTGGCTCAGATAATAAAATGAGAAAAAAGTTTGTATGTATGACTAGCCCAGTGATCATTTCAGAACATATATGGACAACCGGCTTCTAGTCCTTGCTCCAGTGGACAACTTCATATTTCACTACAAAATCTCTAGGTGGCTATGATGTGCTGCTGCTGAGGACTTATACACCTCTGTCCCAAATTTAAAAAAAAAAGAAAAAAAAAGCATCTGAATCTATGTCTTCAGTAACCAAGCTGAGTTCTCTCAACAGCAGTGTTGCAGACTGACAGCTCCCACCCTCAGACTGGTTTTCACAAAGCTGGGAGGCTTAGGCACTGTCTCTGAACCAATTGTCTTGTGTTGAGTCACCTGTATGAATTAACGAGATGAATGCTGAAGGGGTATTGGCATTCCTCCAGTTCCGCACAGCCCACACAGAAGTGATCCTGCACATGCCTGCCAACAAACCTATAGAGGGAGTGAGGAGGATTCACTTGTTTTATTTGAACACCTACTAAGGCAGTCAGGAATACAAATCCACCTCATGAACCCATACTTCCCTTCACTTCCAGAAACACACACTTAGAACATGTCATCTAGTGCTTGTTTCATGCACTTGAAAAAAAGATTTCACTGACATGATGTTAAGTATCTCTGATGGATTTGCTCCAAGGTAGCTTTATTTAAGAATAATTCACTAGAATAGGGCACTCACTCATGTCTTATATCTTCCTGATGTACTTTATTCAAGTAGAGGCTTGGCTGTGTAAGCTATTTTAATTAACACTTTAAGATAAGCCTTCACCATCTGCTCTCCTTTATAATTACAAATGTAAAGGGTATCTCATTCTCGGTAGTATCATTAAAATACAAGATAATAAAGAAAATACATAAATGCATGCCATTTTATTCATTCCAAGGGCACTCATTTGCTGTGTTCCTTTTTGCTGGTTTTGTCTCATCTAGGACTCAAAGGACAGAGCGGCACTAAATGCTGCCCAAATATTTCCTTGACTGAGCCCTTGGGACTGCCTTTGAAATAATGGATGACTCACATGAGCTTCTGAATCACAGAAGAGAAAATTGTACTGCACCAATATCATTCTAGACAAATTAAAATTTGCTTTAAAGAAATTTCATGGAATTTTTCTATATTAAATTCCCCAGCTTTATCTGTTATGGGGGGAAAGGGTATTCATCAAGAACATAAAAGTAAAAACAGGAATCATACTAGCAAAAGATGCAAAAACTTAATGAGAAAAGTAAATAAGTTTCTTGAAGTATTGTAGTACCTAAAGTTATCATTTCCATTCTCCAGGTACTTGGAACCCCCTTTAGTTGTGGTTTTATGTGTCCTGCAATGACCTAGCAATATGCAGAGCAATCTAACCATCCTTTCCATCATCATGGCCAGGAGGGAGAACGCTCAGAAGTGTCCCACTACCTCCTGCAGTACCAGCCAGCCACAAACACTTGTTATCAGCTGTACACCAAGGACAAAGCTGAGACAACAGCCAACAGACTGCTAGAACTGAGGGGAAAGAGCCCTCTCAGCAGTACTGATCAAGAAGATTTTGTGTCATAAACAAGGGAACTCCTAGCAGTTAGTTCCCAACATATGCGGGAAAAGTTTATCTTTTGAACTGTCTTTACTGAAAAAGACAAGTGCATGAAAGAAGTGATTCTACCATCAGTTTCTTTTGCTAATGGAGAGAGACCAAACATAGGAGACTCGTGTACATGTTGGTCTCTTGGCTCCCCAAAGGCCTTCTGGAAGACCCTCTCCCTGACTTCTACACTCAAAGAGACCATCTATATAGTTTTTTTATTGTTCAAGTACAGAGACAGATAAGATTCCTTTGCAGAAAGGGCATCACTGATATTTTGAATGAAAATAGTTCTACTTGCTATTAAATTACTAGTACTATTTTTAGAAGTAAACAAAGAAGATGTCATTCTATAAATTATTCAACAGCTGTCAAATAGAAACATGAGGACTCACAGAGATTTTAACTTGCCCAGAACTGGAGTCTGGTTTGTTACCAACTGCAGATTTTTTTTACAAAAGAAGAAACAATATTTTTGAAATGATCTCAGATACAAAATTATTCAAATAATATATTAATCTTAGATTTATAGCTTATAATTCAAGCAGTTTCTTCATTACTTCAGCATTTAATTTTTAGCTTGACTTTTTTTCTGCAGTTCTTGATAGTTAATATTAAATATTCTTAATTCATATATGTCTCTAATACTTGGACTTATGGAAATATTTCGGCTTCTTTCCATATTTCCGTCACAGTGGATCATTCCTGATAAAAGCACATTCCATTAATCAAACTAAAAATGAGACCTATCAAATGTCAGTAATAACTTAGATATGATCTGTTATATCTTTAGTCACAGCAAGTGATTTCTAGTCTGTTACTCAATATTTATTTGTATTTTTTCATTTCGGTGGTGCTAAGCTAAGTAATAAAATTTGTGAAGCCATTCTAAATTTCCTTGCAACATTGAAAGATAAGAGGTGAACACCACTTCTGATTTTCTTTTAACTTGAGGATCTCCTTCATATAAAACATGGTGAAGTTACGTGAAACTTAACTTTGAATTTCTTCTGCTTACAGAAGGGCTTGGAACAGGATGATTTTCAGAGGTGCCCTCCAAATGTCTGCCTTCACTGTTGATATGAGTGGAATCACTCCGATGTGATGCTCAAGGTTATGCTGATAAAATGCATTAACACCAGCAGAAGCAGACAGGCCTCGGATCTTGCTCCTGCCCACACAGCTGCCTTGATAAAAACTAGTTCCCATCCAGAAGTGGTATCTTAATATAGCTTAAAAAGATCCACAAAGAGCTCAGAACCACCACCTTGTTCTCACTGGTACAA
This sequence comes from Aleadryas rufinucha, assembly GCA_013397815.1. NCBI lineage: Eukaryota > Metazoa > Chordata > Aves > Passeriformes > Aleadryas > Aleadryas rufinucha. Next base: position 180,458 of record VZTH01000008.1, read on the forward strand.
AGTCTCTTTCTTATTGCTCTCCTGCTCCACCAGATGGTTACACTAACTTGGAAATTCATAAAATAATATGTGTTGGAAGGGATGTCTGGAGGTCATCTATTGCCCCACTACCAGCCTCCCCAAGTTAGGTCAGTTTAGATCAGGTTGTCCAGGATCTTCTCCAGCAATGTTTTGAATATTTTTAAAAATGGAAACTCCACATCTCCTTCGAGCGACCTGTTCCAGTTGTGTATCTGTGTTTGACAGATGCAGCTGAGGTACCTCTGTCAGTACTTTGTGCAGAAGGTGGTCCTTTGTTTGTTTACAACAAACAAAACTCTAGTTTGTTGTAAAACACTTGCACAGTGCTAGAGATGAATGCCAGTTTCATAAATCTGAGGCCCAATCTTTCAGACTTTGTCATACATATCATGTTAATTCCTTCAAGCCAAGGCAGGAACAGCGCTGTCTAAATAAGAGCAACAGAAAGCACATGTTTACTCAACATCTCCACACAGCCATTTCCTTAGATCCTGTCCATGAGATATATCAGAGGCTATTCTTAATCAAGGCTCCAGGATTGCATGGAGAAGGTGAAGTGCAGGTTTTCATTTTTTTGGAGTCAGTGAAACCATGTTATTGAAAGGATTGTACTTGAACATGATGAAAGTAAAACAGGATCTGAAGAATTTCTAAAAACCTTCCTCACTGTGAGTCAGCACAGAGAATTTTCTGGCATCTTTTTGTTCTCTGGTTTTTATACCAGCTCTTACAGGATGCCATTTTAGAGGCAGTTGGACATTTTGCAGTGTGGGTTTTTTCCCTGCAGTTTTTTTCTTTTTTTTCTGGTAAAACTTCTTGTTTGCCTGACAGTACACAAACATTTTGAAGATAATACAGGGATGCTGTGTACTCAGACCTTTAATGCTACTAAATGTTGTATTCCATACTTTGAAGTTTAAAAAATGGCTCTAGAAGCTGGGATTTAAATGCCCACCCTAGAAATAAGCTATCATAGCTACATACTTGTGATTCCTGTGCTTTGCATGAGGATGATCAGACACTTCATAAAATAGCCTCAAATCCAGTATGTTTACCAGGAAAACTAATGTTAATAACAGAATGAACAACCTGTCCTTCTCCATGAATAGCATAAGACACCTGAGTGCTTGCAGAAGAGCAATGCATCTTTTCTTTTCTTTTCCAGAGGGTTTCCTGAAAGTGCCAGCACTGCTCCTAAACTCATCTTCTGTACCTCCAGATAGAGCATCAGTTCAGTGGTTCTGAAACAAGCAAGCCTGAAGGCCTGAAACTTCCTGCCCTAAGTCATTTGCCCAGTAGTGGGATTTATGGATTCAGATCTCTGCTAAAGCAGAAATACAATTATCTTAGAAATCCATAGGCTCGGGGCTATTTTTATGTCTTGTCCTCTTGGCTCCACAAGTTTGGCATTATCATCTGGTAATACATATGCACCTATGGAATTCACCTTCTCCCTGCAGCTGTAAGACTTGGCTACTTTTGTGGGCAAAGTGAACCCTCTGCACCCCTAAGGGGCACAGCCGCAGGTTCATGACAGAAGGATGGACACTGACACCACGGTCTGTGGGAAAACTGGGCGTATCTTGGGACTTCACTGCTGTTCTTTCCAGTTTCAGCATCCCAACTCAGCCAAGAGATGTTTTAGCAGATGCAGAACTTCAGTTGTAGGATATATAGGACCTCGAAACCTCCCTGGGAGATGACTAGTGAATTTCAAGCATTTTCAAGTTCATCTAGCAACTGAGCAGATGTTTTCTCATCTGTAATTTTGAACCTTGACACCTTGAGATTTATCTGTATATTGTATCTGGCACTGAGGGCCTTTCCTGTATGTTCTCCTTATTACAATTACCACTGAACCCTTTTTATATCACCAAATTCAATTCCTGCTTGCAGCCTTTTAATTAACTCTGATGTTCAGTAGACCAGTCGTCAGAGAAAGGCAAAAGGGGATCATAAAATTTCATTTTTCCCATGCTTACTCCTACTGAAAATTATGACTCAGTGGGAGAAGAGGAGGCCAATATGTAGCACTGAATGATTCATTACAAATATTTCAGAATTCTGACAGCACTTATCATTAAAGTTTTTATAAATGTGTTTCCTGGAGAGAATCCCATGGTTGAGATCTTTCAGTGTGGGCAGGCTCAGTTTCACCCACAACAAAGGTGGGCAACAGCAGCTTCAAGCAAGCCCTATAAGTCTTCCAAATTCCTAGTTTCCTTTGAGACAATCTTGAGAAATTTTGGATTTATGTCCATTTTCCCCAGGCTTTTAGGAGTGGCAAGTAAAGACTGTATATGTTTTGTAGATGCAACCCAAAATGAATTCCTGGGGAATTTGGTAGTTGGGTGCTAGTCAAAAAAATGAAAATTTCTTGACAACTAGGAGAAGGTAGTTTATTTTTTATTGGACTAACTTGCACAGACAGAAGACATAGTAAAATGATAATATACAGAAACTTTGTGTATTGAGCAGAAGGCACAGATTTTAAAGCTGAAGAGAAAGTTGAGTTCTTACTCTCGTGCAAACCAAAAATAAACATATCCTTCTACCTGATAATTTTGCTAGGACTCAAGTTTTTCTGCCTGAATCTTTTAACCAAAAGAACAGTAGACCTCTCCCAGATTATTTCATGTTGTGCCAGTTAAAATCTGCAGCAGCTGAAACAAAGAAGTGATTGAGAATCTTCATTTAAAAGGAAAAAAAAATTAAGCAGAAAATGACTAATCCTGCATCACAAAAAGTGTAGTTGAGGTTCTATCTGAATATTGACAAGCATCATCTTGTTCCAGGTGCCATGTGCAATTTCTTTACAGATAAAAAGCTGTGGGTGAAAACCTTCTTACAAGCACCTGCTGCCAGGGAGCTGCCCCAGCAAAAGCTGCCCCTGCTCTGAGTCAGTTTTATTTCAACATCCACACTATTCAACAAAGTTATCTTGAAAAAAGGGGTCACTGTGGAAGGTTCCCTGCAGTTCAGTCCTCCCACTCTGGTGCATCACAGCTGAGCATTGCCTAATGCCTGAACACCAATACTGTTCAATGTGAGCTTCCTGCGGCCCAGGTGTGTCTTTGGAGAAAACAAACGTGTGGATAGCGTGATGTAGCTGTAGCTGAGAAACAACCTGATGGCTGAATGGTAGGAGAAAGAGCTGCATCTCTGGAGTTTTAAATCAGATTTGGAGTTATAAATCAGCCCAGCTCTCTGAAAGAGCCTGTAGCTGCTTCACCGCAGGCCGGCAATGCCCGAGTGAGTGGTATTGCTGCGGCTCCTCTCTGCAGGTCTGTGGCTTTTTCTCAGAGCTGTGCAAGCCTTCCCTCAGCTGCCCAGGCTGCAGCTCCCCTTGCCTTCCTCATGCTGCCACTCTCACGCTGCTGTGGCCATGGCCTTGTCTCTGCCAACACCAACACCCTTGTTAAGGTGGGTTCCCATGGAAAATGGTTTCCACCAGTGCAAGAATCACCCCTTCTTTCCCACTTTTCCTACTCCTTGACTACAGTTTCAGCTGGCAATATAGGAAAAATACTACCTGAGGTGATGAACGGAACAGATCACCTTTTTTCCTGTGTTTTCCATTTCATGTGCATTTCTTAGCACAGCTTGCTGTTGTTCTTCTTGTCCTGACCAGGCTGCTGCCCTGTCCCACCCTTAATTTCTTTTTCAAGGGGCTGGGGTGGGCCTTTACTCTGTGAAGGCAATGTGTTTATAATCTTTTAAAAACTTTTCTTTGAATAAAGACCAGCCACAGCCCTCCTATCCTGTCAGCATTTCTGACTTGTCCAGGATGATCTGAAAAAAGTGTCTGAGCACAATTTTTGCAATGTGAGTAGCTGGCTCAGGAGCAATCACCTCCTGGTATAAACCCCAATGATACTGTAAAATTAATTCTAGGGAAAAAAAAGAAAGCTTGTTGCAAATAATTTGATAAGATACATAATTTCTCTTAGGAAAACTATGCTGTACAGAAAACTGACATGCTTTCACTCAGCTAACTGTAAAAAAGTTACATTTTAAAAAAATTAGAAACATTAATTTTGAATGGCTTAGGCTGTTGCAGGAAAAGAAGAGATACATGTATGGAAAATGAAGAGATTGTGCTTTTCTGTAGTGTTTCTACTGAAATAAAGTTTGTTGTTTAGCATATGACTAACTCTCTAATTATTTTGGTAGGAAAAAATGTGTAAAAATTATACACCTTATTACCATACAATGTGTCTGTGATCGTGACTTCTAAAGTTGGAATAAAAAAGAAAAGAGACCTTTCTTAATCATTGCTTGGTGTTAATACAAAAGCACCATAGGGAGCAGATGAAACAAACCATTTAAGTTAATATACACTTGTCAAGCAAGAAGCAGTACGATGGCAGGACTCCAGTCTCTCAGAGGAAGGAATTTTTTTGTTCAGTGAAAGCTGATATCTCAGTGAGCCGCCCAGCACAAAAATAGGAAATGAAGCTAAGAAATGCAAAGCTCTTCCATTCCTCTCATCTTTTCTCTTTTCTCCCTGCACCAATAAATTGCTATATTTAATTTTATGGGAGTATAGAAAGAAGAAAACAAACCATAGCTTGTCATCAGAGCTTGACAAAACTAGAAATAAGTTTTCTTTTGTTGTCAACATACAATGACAATTTTCACAGTATTATTACAGGTATCAGCTCCCTATAAATATTTCTGTCCTATTATAGCTAACCAATACTTAGGGGACAGAAAGCAGTTGAATGAAAACTTATCCCCTGCTAAAGAAACAAACAGTCGGTGGACTGCCAGCAACGTCACGTAGCAGATTCTGGATGACATGCATGCCAGAGTTCATTTGGATCTCTCAAATTTAAAGGACAATGCTCTCTTGCATGCCAATCTGTATTTCATTACCTCATTAGGTAAAAATCAAACAAGGGCCCAATCCTCTCTCAGCAGACTAGTCTATTTGATAACTCCCTACTTCATACTTTTACCAATTCACAAATTCATTAGCTGACAAAGGCAATAACTCACAAATTCACTCTCCCAGACAGTGTATGTGTTGCTCTCACTTTAGCTTAGTTGTACTGTGATGCCTGAAGAGGCTACCTGGAAACAGAGACTAGACAGGAATAAGGGAATAAAGGTGATATTTATTTGAAAGGCCTTGAAAGGTACACCCTGGGGAGCCCAGAGGCTACTGCCAAAATGGACCCCAAGATGGATGACAAGTCATGAATTCTTCACACTTTTATAGGTTTGGTCCATTTGCATATCAGCATAAATTCTCCAATTAAAACTTTAGCTACTGATGTAAGTTCTCTAAGCTCAGCCCCCGTTCTCCAAGATGTTGGTTTACACAGTTCTGGGCCCAGGACAGCCTAAGTGTCCTTGGAGAGCAAACCCAGAGAGACTTTGTTATGTCTATCTCAGCATGAGAGAGCAGCAGCAGCAGGCTGCAAGACACTTCAGAGTTTTACAGTAGGCAATACAGAATATAAGAGCTAAATCTCAAGGCATCAACTGCTACTGCCATACATCAGGCTTTAGCATGAGCTGTGTGTTAGGCCAAAACATGGCAGGGGTCAAGCAATCACCCATACTCCACCACTTAGTATAGGCAAAAAGTCTGGTAAGTCCCATGCTGCAGAGGGTGAAGTACTGTTACTTTTCCTGCCTCACTGTGGGTGAGGGTAGGGGAAAACTTTGAGCACTTCCATGGTAAAGTCTAGCATCACAGTTTATTATTAGATAACATGCTTTCAGATGATGTTAGTACTAAATCTGGATGCATAAAACAAATAAAGTACAGAAAAACAATACAGTAATCCCAAGTTTCAACCTAAGATACAATATGCCAGTTGCAGACGGTGCATAACCCATAAAAATCTAATACCCATGATATTTAGCAATTTGTTCAATTCCTGGTACAGTCTTGACAGTCTGGTCAGTATCATGCCTGATAGAGACAGTAATTTGCTTTTGATAAGCAATTGTTTTCTTATACTTGCTGATTAAAATTTTTAGTTCTTCAGTTTGAGAATGTACCATGTCCTATAATGTTCCTAAGGGTCCTGTCCAAGTTGTAAGATAGTATTCCAGCAGCAAAAATAAGAATTAGATTTTTAGTTTCTATAAAGTCATCCTGTCATTACAGAAAACATCACAAAGCAAACAAAATGCATATACAAGCCAATTTTTACTTCGGTAAAACCACGCAGTGATCACACACTTAGCCTAAATAGCAGTTACCTGAGGCCATATTGTTTGTACAAGGGCCTTTAGTTCTAAATGTTCAGGGCAGCACTGTTCATGCTTTCTCCATTTTACATCCACGAGTATAAATTAGGTTACCTTTGTTATCCATGCATTTGGCCCCTTGAACTGTCAGCCATGTTCTATTGGCTACAATAACAGGGAATGGGGTGTGTAAATGGGTTCATTTTCACTTTCCCCACTTATGGTGTGGTGCTAAACAGATCCACCCAACAGACTACTACTGCTTGCTATTCTTAAGCTTTGAAGAATGGAGGTTACGATACCGGCATCAATCCAAATAACAGGGTCCCTAACACCACAAGATTCCCATTATGGATCCAGTGGGCTTGCAGTTCATGCATGTTCATTTATAGTAAAGGTCTGCGTGACAACACAAGCAATGGCACTGCTGAAATTTGAAACAGATTTGTGAACACCAGCATACATTTCCTTGAAAATCTTCTGGAGTTTTCTCCAAGGGTTTAGGCTAATTATCAAGGTGTCGATAGTTGCATCCTTTCCATTTATTATATCTAGGGTCTAATCAATTATAGCTTCTCTGCTTAGTTGACTGGACACTTAATTATTAGTGATTTCTGAACTGATAGAGTCCAATGCTCTCGTGCCCAATCCAACTGTTCCTAATCCTCCAGAAAGATTCCTAACTTTGCCAATGTTCTGGTGGGACAGCACCACTGTTCACATGTAAGTACTATCCATTATGTGCAATGGGACTATACTTGAGCTAATGTTGTCCCATCAAACCTGAGTGGAACATCCAAAAACTTCAGAGGTAAAAACTGCAAATCTTTTTGGAAATCCTTGAGTAACTATTACTGCTGTAGTAGTGGGAATGGGAATCAGGGAAATTTCAAATTTCGTACCGTGCCCTGTGGCACACGACCTTGACGGCTAGTTGGCTCACACACTTACCATGGATTCTAATGGTTGTTTCCCAGCAGGCATCACCATCCCTTATTGTGTTTTCTGTTATTTCACATGTGTACAACTGGGCAGGAGGAAAAACTTACACAGAAGAGCAGCAGCTTCAGTAGTGTTGTGATTGTTTTTGGGGGGTCCTTTATAATATATTAATTTCTCCACCCAAGTCCAGGCTGCCAGATTCTCTGAGAGATCTCTAAACAAATGTGCGGTATGGACAGTCAGGTGGATATCTGATTTTTGCTACCTCACAAGTGGGTTTGAGTATACTGGGCCTCTTACTCTATGTCATGGAATAGGTGTGCTTGATGACATCATCATCCATAGGTGCGCTTGATTATTGCATTGTGCATCAACATTTCTCTAACAGTATCTGAGAATTCCCAATGGAAGGGTCAGGGCTGTTTGATATATGAAGGATACTGACTTTCTAGATGTCAACATCCTCTCTGGTGAGAACATCCCACCACAGGGAGTGTTAATGTAGTTCCAAGGAATAGGTACTGTACTTGCTAGATAAACACTTCCCACAGCAAACAAGACAAATGGTACCTTTTACTCATATGTCCAGGACATCAGTGGTTCCTTGGGAAAGAGAAAGACCTATGACTTGGACTGTATTCACTCTGTAATGATAAATTTCACTTCCATTTCCTATATTCCTTTCCCTCAAACCCACTGCAAAGTAACCTAGCGTTTTCAAAGCAATTTCACAGTGGTGAATTCTTGCCTGATGTCCTGGATGCCACACTGAGGTGTTCAAACCATCCTGCTTCTGTTTGTTCAGCACAGGAGATTGTTCAAAACTTTTATATAGTGGTTACCAGTTGCTGTCTGTCAGGATATTAAGAATTGCATGGTCTCCCATAAATTTCTTCCCCAATTAGTGACAGCATTTTTAAAAACAACCTGCTTCATCTTTCTCCTACACCACTACTCGGAGGTCAATAGAGTTAGTGCAAGGTCCACTTAACTCCATACCCAAGACCACATTTCTGTATCAATTTATTTTGAAAGTTACCTGACTGTACTTGTTGTGGCATTGGCTGTGCAGCAAAACCTGGTGGCAAACCACTGTACAGGGGTCTTGCATGCTACACCTGAAGGTACTGGTTTACCAGCAAGCATAAGTTTAAGAATAGGTATTGGCAATGCAATTTTATGTTCCTTCCCTGGGTCAAGGGTTCAGTCCCTGCCAGTCCTTTGTAAGCTGGTAACAGCTTCTTTTCAAAAGTGGAATGATAGCGCTTATCACTGCCATGTACACACATACGCTGCCCAACAGTGACCTCCTGTGGCAATGGGAATGTTTCTAGTTCTTTCGACAAAACAGCAATGGTCAGACTGATTAAAATGTGAACAAAAGGAGTAAATGTGTATAGTGGAATCCCTGCCAGGTGGAAGCAAATTGCTCCCTATCTGCTTCTGGTACATCATAGAATCATAGAACCAGAGAATGCCAGGCTGGATGATCCAACCTTTCTTGTCAAAAGCATTGTCTAGGTGAGATGGCCCAGGCACCTTGCCCAGCTGGATCTTAAAAGTATCCGGTGTTGGGGAATCCACTGCTTCCCAGGGGAGATCATTCCAATGGCTGATTGTTCTCATTGGGAAAAATGTTCCTCTTGTGGTGAAACAGAGTCCCTTCAGGAGTAACTTTTACCCATTACCCCTCATCCTTTCCATGGGATTCTTGTAAATATAGCATCTGCATCTTCTTTGTGGCCACCCTTCAAATACTAGAATATGGTGATAAAGTCTCCCACAAGCCTCTTTTTCTCAAGGCTGAACAAACCTACTTCCCACTGAACAAACCCAGCCTCTCTTCATATGTCAGGCTTTCCAGTCATTGGGTCATCTTAGTGGCCATTCTCTGGACCCTCTCCAGCCTATCCACATCAGTTTTGCATACTGGGGACCAAAACTGAACAGTATTCCAGGTGTGTCCTGATAAGTGCTGTATAGAATGGGATAATGGCTCCTCTGCCTCTGCTGGTGATGTAGTTTTTGAGGTAACTCACCATTCTGTTGACTTTCTCTGCATTGTTCACCCATATTGAGCTGCTTGTCCACCAGGACCCCCATAGCTGCTCTCCATCCAAGTAGATTCCAGCCTGTGCTGCATTCCTGGATCATGTTTTCCCAGGTGCAAGACCTTACATTTGTCCTGGCTGAACCTCATAAAGTTCTTGCTAGCCCATTTTTCCAGCCTATCCAGGTGTTCCTGCTGTGCATCTCACTCACTCTCCTTTCCAAAGGGTCCACTTCCCCACTGAAGTTTGGTGTCACTGACAAACTTCAACAGAGTAAAGAAATGCCACTTGAGAGGAGAAACACAAGCCCTGCTGGCTGTTGAACTGTAAGGGCACAAGGCTGATCCTTCTCTTGAGATGGAGGGCAGAACAGCAACAGCACAGGTACCAATGGGATGGTGACAGGAGCAATGGGTGTTCATTATGTCCCTTCCACCTCCAAACAATTCCTCTCCCCCCCTACACACGAGAGGTCTGGCCACAGCTTTTGTTGCAGCTCCTCATCCTCCTCTGGAGCCAGAGCTCTTTGTCCCTAACAAAATGGTGCCAAACACTGCCCTTCCAGATAACATGTGGTACACTTAGTGATGACTCTACAACTGAGTCCAGCTTCTGCAGGACCAAGCTGATCCAAGTCAGGGATGCCAGGTTCAAGACCTGCAGTCCCTCCTGCTGCTCTTGAGTCTGCTGCTGAACTGCATGGCTACTGCAGGCTTCAAGGTGCTTTTCCTCTTTGCTGCCCTGTAGGAAAACAAAGGCTCTGAAGACAGTGACCCTGGTGCTGTTTGTCTGTCTGTTCTCTTTCAATGAGTCTCTCTGAAGTTTGCACCTGAGGGTGGTGTTTAGGAGGTCCCCAGGGCTCTGTTCTGCCTTGGTCTACTTCCCCTGCTGTGGCCAGAGGAGCCCAGCCAAGAGCAAAAAGCTGGTGACAGGGGTGTGCCAGTGTCCCCTGCTTCAGAGGAAGTGGGGGTTTAACATCCCCAGCAGGGCTAAGCCAGTTCTCTGAAGCTGAGGGAGGGGAAGTAGCCAACTCACCTGCCCCAGGAGATCGAGGAGCTTCTGTAGGACCAGGCGCATATTCTAGGGTAGGGGATGTCCATCTGTTGTAGCCCCTGTAGCGCCATTGTGACCATAGAAAGGGGAGTGGGCACCCTGAGGCATGACCCCATTTTAGACTGAGTTCCAAGCATAAGGAGAGCTTTGGCATGTGCCTGACAGGTGCTTGCTATGTGGAGCAGCTTGGTGTAGAATGCCTCCAGAGGAGGCAGCAGCGTGCCAGGCCTGTGTCTCCTGTGTTTGTCTCCTTCAACAGCAGGAGATGTCAGGGTTTCTTCAGGTCAAGGCTGCTTCTGCTGGCATAACGCCAGAACACACAGTGCATCTCACAGCCCGTGGTCAGGGCTGTGAATGGCCACCCTCTGGTCACCCAGTGGCCACCGTGGCCATTCAGGCAACAGCAGTGTCCCCGCAGTCTGTGGTGTTGCACACAGCTGACAGAGAGCAGTGCTGAGGCAGAACTGGGCCTGTGAAGGTTTCAGCAAAGCACCGTCTCAGCGTGAAGACTTGAGTCTTTTGGTTTTGATCAGCACTAGAGTCCTGCTGCCCCAACCTTCTGCATGGTGCCATTTGCAGAAATTTGGCTGTGGGCAGAACTGCTTTAAGCCCAGGTGGACAGGGAGGGGTTTTTGGAGAGTGCCCCAAAGGACTGAGCAGTTCAGGGCTGGTGCAAAGGGAGAGAGTGGGGCAGGGCGTTCAGCAGGACCAGTGCTCAGCAGGAAAGCAGAGGAGAGCACTCTCGCTGATAGGAAACACTTGGCAACAGCAGCAGCTTTCCCTTGCTCTTTGTGCCTTGCAGCCTTCCCTGTCTCTGCTGGAGCTATAGGCACAGCAGGAACTGTGAGAGCAGACTGGGCAGACGTGCACTGGATGAGAATGCTGTGCACCTGTCGGGTGCCTCTGAACTCGCAGCAGCCTGCCTCGGGACTTCTTTAAAAAGAAAAAGCTATGCACCTGTGGTTTCCATGGCTGTTTTCTGTGGGAACTGCCTTCCCATGCCTCTATTGCTCCCTTTTTCTTGGCCTGCAGAAAACAAGTTGAGAGAGGTGCCAAGTGAAGCTCCTACCCTGAGACTTGTTAAGTCACTGTCACGCTTGCTACTGAACTTTGTTAGCTCACTCCTGTATCAATAAAATCCATTGTCCCTTCTTTTGGGAGTGAATTGAAGGACTCTATCCATGATGGCAGCACAAATGCCGTTGTCAAGCTTGAAGCATGCTGGGGTCTCAGGCTTTTCTGGAGTTGTGAGGAAGGGCACGCTGCAGAAGTCTTGACACAGAGGTTTCTCTCCTCCATCCAGCATGTATTCTCCTCTAGTTTCCTGTCATAGCCAGGCAAAAGACTGGCGCTGCTGGAACAGGCTCTGTTTATGGCCACACTTCGTTTTCCTGTTGTCTCACACTTCCTGATAGAGGAAGAGAGTGCCGTGGTGGGAATTAGAGTTGCCTTAGTTGTACCTTCCTCATCCCTGTCTTGGGTCCTCCCCAAGGGAGTACTGTAAAGAAAGGACTGTCTCAGCAGTCTGTATTTACACGTGCTGCTGTGGCCTGACCTCTGTGGCAGTGCTGTGTCAGCAGTCCCACACCAGAGAGGAAAAGGCCGCTCACTTCCCCTCCTCATTTCAGAAGGAGCCCTCTGGGTTTTTGAACTACCTGGGGCTGCAGGTGCTGGGCCACCGTGGAACCTGAGCCACAGTTCCTGCCTGTATTGAGTCAGGTCCCACAGGGATCCCTGTGAGGTAGAGGGGAAGGTGTTTGGTTGGTTTTCTCTGGCAATAGATCCCATTCATTTTCCCCAGACTGAGTGCGAGGCCATTGTGCTGGGGATGCAAATGGACAGGGGAGCACGGCTGGGGAGGGTGGGAGGTGGCTCTGCTGGCAGCTGGCAGCACTTGGCACATATGGAAGGCAGGATGGCAGATGGGGCAGCACAGAAACAGCTCGGTGTGATGGTCAGGGAACACAAATAGTCGAATGGAATAGATGAGACTGCTCTTGGCACTGAGGAAGCACCAGGAAAGGAAGCCCTGTCATTAGAGAGTGGGTGGGGGTTGGGAGGGGGTTGGAAGCCCAGAGAGGTTTTGTCTGGAGAGACACAAAAGGCCGAATTGCCAAAACTAAAGTCAAGGAAAGCTCCAGCTCTGTCAGTCAGAACCAAGTTCAAGTCAAGTGCTGCCCAGCCAAGGGAGAGGCAACAGCCGACCTCGCCTGTCCTGGGAGGATGAGGAGCTTCTGCAGGACCAGAAGCGCATTTCAGGGGAGGGAATATCTGGGAGGGAAGTGCCTGAGTGTTACAGTCCTTGGTTTATGGGGGCCTTGTTCTTGTTCCCATCCCAGTCTTCCAGTTCAGGGTCCTGGGTACCCTGAGAACAAGAGCTCTTGCTATCAAACACTGAAGCTGAGGAGGCATGAAGTACCTGAGCTTTTTCGTCATCCTTGTCGCTATGTTTCCCCCCACATCCAATAAAGTGTTGGAGCAAATTAGGTAAAATTTGGAGAAAACAAGATAAGTGGGGAAAATCAGTGGCAGTTAGGGTGAAATTGAGAAAATTGTGGAAGCTCTGAGAAAATAAAGGGGAAATTCAGGGAAATGGGGGAAAATTAGGGGAGATTGGGACAAAGTAGGATGGAATTAGGGGAAATCTGGAGAAAGTAATAAAAATGAGGAGGAAGATATGAAGAATTTGGTAAATTGGGGAAATAAATTTCAGTTAGGGGAAATTAGGGATGTATTCAGGGAAAATAGGAGAAGTTGGTGAAATTTTGGAAAAATTAGAGGGAATTGAGGAAAATTTGGAGAAAAACTGGGCGAAAATGAGATACCTTAGGGTAATCAGGAAAAATGTATGGAAATTTAGGGAAGTGTGGGGGAAATGAAGGAAAACTTGGGGGAAATGAGGCAAATTGAGGGAGATTAGGGAAAATTCAGGGAGAATAACAGGAAATCTAGGTGTAAAAGGTCAGAAAAAGGAAAATTAGGGGAAATTGAGGGAAAATTAGCAAAATGAGGGAATTAGGGGGAAATTGGGGAAAACAACATTTGTCAGTAATTTGGGGAAATAGAAGAGGAAAACAAGGAAATTTGGGACAAATTGCAAGAAAAAATGAGGACATTTGGGGAAAAATCAGGAAAATTTTGGAAAATTAGAGGACACCAAAGAAATTCAGGACAAACTGATGGAAATATAGGGAAAGCAGGGGGAAAACAAGGAAATTTGTGGCAGATTGGGCTATATTTAGGAAAATCAGGGGAAAATCAAGGAAATTTGGGGAAAAATCAGGAAACTTTGGGGGAAATTGGGAAAATTAGGTGAAATTCAGGCACCTGGGTCCTCTATAGGGCATCTAATGGGATTGGTGGGGCCTGGATGCCTGGGTGCCCCTGGCTATTCTTAGGTGAGCTATGGGGGTCGAGGGGGGGGAAGGAGGACCTGTAGGGCCAGCCCCATATATGGTTATGAGGTGAAGGTGCCCCACAGCCCCACTGGCGTCACAAGCTGATCGGATGTCAGGGGTTGTTGGGGGGGGTGTCCCAAAAATATCCCATTGTGGG
>VZTH01000009.1:0-77722 GCA_013397815.1 Aleadryas rufinucha
TGACCTCAGAGCCCTGCTGTGACTTCATGGCCCTGCTGTGACCTCACAGCCCTGCTGTGACCTCATGGCCTTTGTTGTACCCCCAGAGTGTACCCCTATCTGTACTAATGAACTGCCTTCTTTGTAAATGCTTTGCTTCATCAAAGGGCCATTGCTTTGCAAAACCTTTGTTTTGCCTGCTGACGTTGCTTGTCAAGCTCTGTCCCTGGAGATGCTCTTGGTGGCTTCCCTCTTTTCCTGCATATTCCCTTTGAGGAGGTCCATTTCCAGATATTCCACTGTAATAAACAGAATCACTGCATCACAGTATATGCTGAGTTGGAAGGGACTCACAAGAATCAAGAAGTCCAAGTCTTGGCCCTGCGCAGGAGCATCCATCCTCAAGAGTCACGTCATGTTCTTGAGAGTATTGTCTAAATGCATCTTGAGTTCTCTCAGTCTTGGTGCTGCCCTGGGGTGCCTGTTTCAGTACCCAACCACCCTCAGGATAAAGAACCTTTTTCCTAATATCCAACCTAAACCTCCCCTGACACAACTTCAGGCCATTTCCTATCACTGGTGACCACAGAAGGAGATCAGTTCCTGCCTCTCCCCATCACGAGGAAGTTTTAGACCCTGATGAGGTCTCCCTTCACTCTCCTCCAGGCAGAAGAGACAAAGAGCCCTCCTCTGCTCTTCACACAGCTTTCCCCTAGGCCCTTCACCATCTTCACTGCCCTCCTTTGGACACTCTTTCTCGTACTGCAGTGACCAAAACTTCAGACAATATTCAGGGTGAGGCCACCCCAGCGCAGAGCAGAGTGGGACAATCCCCTCCCTGGCCCGACCATGCTGGGCCTGGTGCCCCCCAGGACAGGGATGTCCCCCCTGGCTGCCAGGGCACTGCTGGCTCATATCCAGCTTTCCATCCACCAGCACCCCCAGGTCCCTTTGCACAGTGCTGCTCTCCAGCATCTCATTCCCCAGCCTGTCCATCCATTCAAGGTTGCCCCACCCCAGGTGCACAATCCGGCACTTTTCCACGCTGAACTTCATACGGTTGGTGATTGTCCAGTCCTCCAATTTGTGGAGGTCGTGCCCTCAGCCCAGGGACCCTCAGCATGGGCTCCCCCAGCCCCTCGGGGCCCCGCCGCTGGTCACAGCAGCCCCGTGCCTGGCTCCTGCCTGCCCACACCGTGCTGGCCCTGCCACAGCTCGCCCTGCAAAGGGCTCCTGGAGCAGCTGTGACCATTGGGTGACTCCTGTCTCCATACTGACAGTTTTATACACAGCAGCTCGCTGTCCTGCGGGCCTGGTAATGGAAAGAAAACACTCAGCTCCACAGCTGTTTGCTTTCTTTTCCTGGTGCTGGGCTGCAGGGGCACAGGAGGGAGGGTCTGCAGCCCCTCGGGGCAGCGGCTCCCTGGCCATTGCCTGTGGCGATTCCTCCCTGCCGGGGAGGGAGAGCCCTCCAGGGCAGGTGCCCAGCTGGCAGCGAGCAGCACTGCTGCCTCTGCTGCAACACCCGCTCTGGGCCTCTCCTCCTGGCACTCTGTGCTCTCCTGCTCCTCCTGGCCCAGCCTGAGGCCGGGCTGGCTCAGCAGCCACCGGGCTGGCTCAGCGTACGCGGCTGCTGAGGCCAAACTCCTCCTGCTCACCTTGTGGAGCTGCGGGAATCGAGAATCGCTGCACGTGGCCGCTGCCTCCCAAGGAGGCTCCTGGTGCGGGCACTGCTGCAGCATCCCTCCTGAACAGCCTTCTGCTCTTGTGTTTGGGGGCTGGGATCCCACAGCAGGGCTCTGCTCTGACAGGGGGGACCCTGGCTAACTCCAGGACCTCTCCCAGGTCTCCTCCCCGAGCTTCATCCCAGCCCCAAGGGTGGCTGATGGGTATCAGGAATTTCACAGCCTACCATTGGTGACTCATAGTCAGAACACACAGGAAACTCTAGCTGTGTTTCAAATACCAGATGCTGTGGTGTTTCCTCCCCACTGCGGGTTTTCCATCGCCCCAGCCTCAGCCCCGGCAGCCTGCCTGGATGTTCTCCCCACGCCGCTTCTGCAGCCCCACTCGTCCAGGCCCTCCTGGTTCTGTGGGCAGCTCTTTAAGCCCCTGAGGTCCTGTTCCTCGTTTTTTGGGAGCACATCCGAGTGAGAGCTGATTCACAGAGTTGGCACCAGGACTCCAGCAGCAGCGGTCAGCGGTCAGTTCCTGAGAGCACTCGGTGGCCGCAGGCAGTTGCCCGTGGCTCCGGCAGGGGTGTGGAGGGGAGCAGCCCCCAGGCCCCAGCCCCTGCCCACGGGCACCTGCACCCCGTGGGTGTGGAGCAGCAGGTCCTGGCGTGACAGGGGCAGCAGCTGGGGCAGTGCAGCACCTCCTGCACACATCTACTGCAGGGATGTGTTCGCAATATTGTGCATACGTACACTCCAAACTGAAAAACTTCGGGCAAAGTGCAGCTTAATTTCAAAGGCATTGGGGAAGAATTATTACCACTGCTTTCCTGGCTGATTTTTGGAACTTGATACTTTTTTTTTAATACTTTACACAAACAATCTCTGAGTCTGGGATTTGTCTTTCCCTGGATGGCCCTGGGGACCAGCTGGAGCCCAGGCTAGAGCCCCTTTTCGGGGGCAAATGGTGTGGCCTGAGCAATGGTGTATTTCTCCGCAATTTGCTTTTTCCATGGCGTTTCTCCCCCTCTGCATCTCCCTTTGCACTGCTTTCCAAACCCCCTCTCCTCAAAGATGCCACTGGTGCCACTGAAACCATTGCACACTGATCCCAGGGAAAGAGCAGGTGCTCTGCAGGATGCTGGTGCCCGGTGTGGGAGAGGGCAGGGGGGGAAGAGGGAAGGCAGAGGAGGGCAGGGAGCTCCTCCAGAGAGGAGCCGACTGTGGTCAGGAAGAGAATGAGACCTAAATGAACTGACACTTTGGTCCCCTGTCTTCTTGCTGACTGAATGACTCAAGTGCTTCAGATCATGTTTTTACTTGGGTATAGTATATAATATATTGGATAATTATGGGTAAATAAGTATGGAAAGCTAAACAGACAGCTAAGAAAGGCTTAAAAAAGGAAAAAAGGCTGCTTGTCCACATAGCCCAAGAATGTACTGGAAAGGGAGTTTTTCAATCACAAGGGTTCTTGCTCCACTCCAGGAAAAGTGTAATTCAGTGTACCAGGGAGATTTTCCCTTAACACACTGCTGATGTTCTCATGCTGCCACTCATTAATAGACATGGAATAATTTCTCACTGCTTATGTTTGATTTTTGTTTGGAAACAGTAGGAGAAAAAATGTGCCCACTGTGAAGGTTTGGTTCATGCAGGTGAGTTATTATTTCAGCTGCACAAGTTGAGGGAGGAATTCACAGAGGTTTTCCCAGTCAGAATCTGCTGGTGCTTGTGCCATTGGGGTCTGGAGCGGGCTCTTTCCTAGCACAACTACACAGTACCAATTTCTCCACATCCATCCTCCCCAATGCATCTCCCAGCACACGGAAGGAGTAACCACGTGTGAAGACTGGAGAAGGAAAATGAGCCCACAGCACTTTCCTTGGGAAGGGAACAGAAGATTCTGCAGCTTCCAGAGGGGAAGAGAGACAGAAAACAGCTTTGAGGAGCTGAAGCAGAGGCAGAGGTACCAGGGAGAAGAAATGAGAGGTGAGAGAAATGGTTTGTGGCTGTGACTTGCAGGGCAGGCAGAGGACACCAGTGACTCCAACAGCTTGGCACCTCCTGGCCATCAGGCAGCAGATCCCAAAAGTTCATCTCTGCTCAAAGGGCATGCACAGCCTGGCTCACCCAGCACAAGGAAAAAGGGAGGTAAAAAGCCACCTGAATACTGGTGTGTGTTTGCAGCAGGTTTTGCAGCCTGTACTGAGCACCTTGGTCCTGGTTACGGTGTTCCCAGATACCAACACCATTAGATCAGAGGGAGCTGATTTAATCAGTTGTTGAAACAGTAAAATCAGTTGATTTAAATGGTAAGGCCCATTTTAATCTTGCTGCTGCTGCTCAGAAGGCAGAGGACTGGGCTGAAGCCGTAGCTTTTGAGGAACAGCCCAATAATGACAGGCAGACCCAGGGAATGGTAACGTGGCACCACCTCCATTTGGGAAGAATTATTTGCCCAGCAGGAGCCCAGCTCCAGAGCAACATCCCTGGAACCTCTGCAACACAAGTAGTGAGGAGTTCATTCACACAGCAAAAGATTTCCTGGCCTTATTTACCCTTGCACATTCACTACACCTCTTCATTTCCAAAGCCACCCCGGGAGCACTCTACTCTGTCTGTGCCGGAAGGCTCGTCCTTGCACCGCTCCTCTCTGCACGAAGATGTTCTCTGTTCTGCTGCTGCTCAGCCCGTCCCCTGGGTCCCTACCACTGAAGGAAAATAAATCTGTTTACAAGGAACAAACAGCTTTGTGTAAACCACAGCCACGAGCTGCCAATCGCGTGTTCTCCCAGCCCAGCAGTGCCTCCTTCCCCAGCACAGAGCGCTCCAGGGGTGTGTTGCCATGAGCTCATGTCACCGGGGACTGGAGAGCACCAGACTGTGCCCTGTGTTTCAAAAATACAGATGTGAGATGATTATTTCATGATAGCCATCAGAGGTCCTGTTGTAATGATATTTCTAATAATTTAGCCTCCAGGAGTTCTTAGGTTGGGATCAGCCCGTGCTCGGAGCTGGAGCAAACTCTGTGCTCAAGGTCTGCTGTGTGAAACAATCACTGAGGACCTGGTGCTGCCTGTTCCCTGAAAAGATGGAACTGTTACATTTTCCTGAGTCCACGTGGTGTAACCAGATAATTTCTAGTTGGGAGCATGGATAGCAGTGCTCAAACCACTAATACCAGTAAATATAGTTGCATGAGATTAAATAAGAATACCCTTACTGTCAACCACACTCCCTTTTTCTATTACCAGATTATATGGTAATATGTTGTTGTGGTTCTTTCCCTATATTTCTTCTTTCTATACGTTGATCATGTTGGGGCTGCAGCTGCAGCAGGAGTGGAAAAATCCGGGGAAATGACTCACCTCCCTCGGGCCAGACGTGGATTTTGACCCAGCAAACCAGAGGAACACTGACATAAAGGTGGAGTGTTGTGTTATCCAGGGAACAAAACATCACAGCAAATGACTGCCTTGAGTCTGGTGTGTTTCTTAATAGACTTGTGAAGTAAGTACGAAGAAAATGTCCTTTCTGCTCATTACAAAAGGTCAAGTGTACAAACACCTGCAGCTGCAGACGATCCCAAGGATGCTGTGGTTACAGCAGGCAGTGCCCCACTCTCTGCTGGGAGGCTCCAGCCCCCAACAGAGCTGGTTCACGCTGGGGGAGGTTTCAAGAGACAGCAGGAGGCTCCCTGTTTCTTTATGCTTCTTAAAAATCCCTCCTCCCCTCTTCCCGCTGAATGTCCTCTACCAGCAGTGCTGGGTGCAGCTTCCAGTGGCACGATTTCTCCTCCCGGTGCTGGTGCCGAGGTCCCAGAGCCCCGCAGGCAGGAGCTCTGTGAGCAGTGGGATCTGCCCTCTTTGCAGTTGTGTCCCAGGACACTCCTGGCAATTCAAACACATCTTCCCTCTGCAGTTTGCAGTAGCAGGAGCATCCAAACTCTTCCAAAAGCAAAGCTTGTTTGAAGGATGGGTTTAGTCCCGGTGAGCTTCCAAGGACTCCTGTTTTGAAGCCGCACTGCAGCGTTTGCAGGGGGTCTGAAGTGTCTGTGTACTCTCCCAGTTTTAGACCGAGCTTGGGAAACATGTATCCCTGCCCTAACGTCCCTGACAGCGCCCAAGATGCCCTCCTCCCCCTTCCCCAGAGCTGGCAGGTGGAAAGGAGGAGGCTGCAGTGGCAGTAAAGGGCGGTGGTGTGTGCCGGTCCCACTTCCAGCAGTCTCTGCCTTCCCCCACTGGCCTTGCAGGAGCTCTGCAGCTTCTCCCCGTGACAATACCCCATGGAAAACCCTCTGTCTCTGTGCAGAATCCAGAAGCAATGCAGAACCTCTCCCCTACTCTCCCCTTCCCAGAAATCAGGCTCTGTGTGTGTGTGTTTGCACGTGTGCACACGCCAAGTTTCAGCCCGAAGAGAGTTTTATACCTGACTTACAGCCCGCTGAAATAACTTTATTATGGAAGCAGTGACATAACTTGATAGTAATGCACACACACCACTCCAGTGCCAGGGGTTTGTAAGGCTTTTATGGGGTGTGTGTACAGGAGGTGAGATCCCCAGCACAGGCAGTACCTGGCTGGGACCCTTCCAGAGAGGGGCTGGTGGCCCCAGGGTGTCTGGCAGCACTGTGGAGATGGCTCCTCACACAGCAGACCTGGGAAAGGGACAAGGACACGAGCTGAAATAGCTCATGGCAATGCTTGGCAGGAGCTCCTGCACCTGAGAAATTCTTCTCCTTAGTCCTGATGGGCGACAACAAAACCAATTTTGTGGGTGCAGCTATTGATGAGCTTCAGGTGAGTTCAAAGCAGAACAACTCCTCCATCCCCTGTGCCGCGCTGACCACTAGCCGCCCGGTGGCGTGGCAGGCGGCGACTGCTGTCCTCTTGCTCTGGACACTCCGGGAGGTCCCGGTGCGACGGCACGGAGCAGGGTTTTGTGCAGCTCAAACCGCAGATGTTTGCCCCGGGAGCCACAGCTCGCCCTGAGGCTATCTGCCAACAGCCGATTAGGCTGGTGCNTGGAGAGGAGGAGCAGAGATTATCTGCTCTGTAGTGTGGCCCACTCGCATCAGAGCCGTGTAACAGTGAGGTTCTGCTGCCCTGGGCCATGAAATGAGATGCCCTGGCTGGTGCTTCCATGTTTGAAGGAGCTGGGACAGCCCTGACCAGCCAGGTAACTGTGGAGCATCCCTGGGGACCAGGTATTAATTAGAATGTAAAACTTCCTCTGCAATGATCTTGCATTACTGCTGTTAAGAGGATAAAATCTTCCATTACCCCACGATTCTGAGTGTGCAGAGTCATGGCTAAAGCTGGGCCAGAGACAAGAAAGAGAAGTTTTGGCCAATTGGTCATTAATTCATGTGTGGGTGGCATTCAGCACTCAGTTTGTTCTGCAGAATCAGTAAAGATGAGGGGCTGTTGTAGACCTGAACAAAGGTGTTTGTGCTACAACACTTGACTCCAAAATTGTCCCAGAAAAGAACAAATATGCCTTTGTGAAAAAATGGTGTTGTTTCTATTGCCCATCCCACTACTGTGTGAGAAGCTGCCTGGGGAGCAATACTTGTTCAGATGATGTTCTGAAGGGATTGATTCAGAAACTCTGACACAAATGCAGCACGAGCAGAACAGCAGCTTCAGTTTATAGCCACAGCATCACCAACGCTGGAAAAGATCTCCAGGGTCAGAGAGCCCAGTCTTTGACGTGATAGCTGCACTTACCTGATCTGCAGGGATCTCTGTGCTGCCATTTCTACTGAGTTCACCTATGGAGTTTATAGGAAACAGAGCCCAGATTGACACATGAACAAAATATGTGGGATTTAAAACCCTCCCCAGACCTCAGGTCATCTCACTTCTTACCTGGACCGGCTGCTGTGAACATCCCAGAGACAGGGTTTTGGCCTCCAGAGATCTCTGGTGGTTTGACTCCCTCATGTGTGTGTCAGAGGGCCCAGAAGATGAGCTCTTTGCTGCAGGGCAATTCATCTATTTAGCACTTCCCTGGCAGTGCAAGAGGTAAGAATAGGAGAGGTGGATAGCAAAGTCCAGCTTCATCATTTCTAGTAAGATCAGATGAAAATACCGAGGAATTATTTTATTTAACATGAGAATAGGGAATATTTTTAATATTCAGTATGCTTAATTTACAACAAATTCTAAGTAGATTAATTATACATACATCATGTTTCTTTTCCCAGATGATCATTTATCCAGATAACTCTGCAAACCAACAATTAGAGCAGCGTTCCCAGTGCTCTGGTAATATTCTCTGGTGTTCCCAGGCTGCTCAGCTGAGCGATGGATGGGCTGTGCAGCAGCTGAGCACGGCTCTAACAGGTTGTGGAATGAGAAAGCATCCTGCAGGAAAGCCTGGGGCTCCTGTGCCAGGGGAGTGTCAGAGCAAACCTCCCAGTAAACTGGTGTTTTCTTGCTTCCAGTCTTTTGCTCCTGGCTCTTAAAATAATGGCCAGAGGACGAGGTTGGCTGTGGCCTGGTTTATCTGCAGCTCCAAAGCAGCTCATCACCCCACAGTCCTGTGAGGGAAGCCTTTGGGATCTTTCCAGTCTTTTCGATTTTCTCAATTACTAATCTGAGGGTTGCTTAATTACTACATCTCCTACCTCTACATAATATGGGGAGGTGTGAAGGAAATGCTGTTTAGACACAAACTGATCCCTTCTCAGCTTTCATTTTTATAGTTAATTCTCTCACCCCTCAAAATCTTGCCTAATCATCAGTCCTGGAATGAGCCCCATTCCTCTCTGGCACGGTGGGAATGTGCAGGATTTGATGCCTGTAGGTCTTGAGCTCAGTGAGCTTATGCAGAGCTGTGCTCGTGCTGGAAGTTAAACTTAGTCTTTAAAGAGTCTGCAAGATCAGCAAGGAGGATTTTAAGTTCCTCCCAGCAGGAGCTGTGTCCATTTGGCACCCAGAGCCATTCCAAGGCAGACTGTGAAGTCTCCAGAACAGTTTGATGATGCAGTGTTAGAACAACTTTGTGCCAGTGCTGGTAGGCTGCCATGGCTTGGCTGAACTACCTGCAGCTGAGGAACCACATATGAATGTGCATTTTCAGAGGGAATTTCCTGTGAAGCCCGAATGCACTTCCTTAGTGACAGCAGCCTATTCAAAACTGCCTTGGCTCACCTGGAGCACTCTTGGCTTTCACTGAGTGTCCACGTTCACGTTGTGGCTGTTGAAAAGTTATCAGAGAAGCTGTTCCATGTTTTCCAAGAAGCTGTTTGGAATTATCCTCTAAATACCAAGCAGAGCTCTGCTGTGCTGCCATTTTTGGTGAGGTTTCAAATGGTTTATTTTTGTGCTATGATGAATTTTAATAATTGCTATAAGTATGCTATTAGTCAAAATGAAGGAGAAAGAAACCCAATTATTAAACTAGACTGCTGTGACTGGAATCTATAGCTGATATATTAAAGCCCAACTGTCATGCTTAATAATTAACTCAACCCTCTGGCAATACTGGAAAAGAAAATGAACATTAATAATGAGTTAACTGATCATTATTTCTTTTCCCTCCTACCATTAGAACAATATCTTGCAGTATATCAATTAAACAATACAATCATTTTACATCCTATACCCTGTGTGCTTTCGCCAGTGCTTTGCTGCCTCCTGCTTTCCCAACACCACTTTTATGTAATTAATGCTTTTTTCCACGTCTTCCTTCGCTGCCTTGGGCTGTGCAAGGCCTGAGGGAGCCAGGACAGGGTGCAGATGTGACTCAAAATGCCCTGCTTGCACCTGAAGCGAAGAGGAATGATCCACATCCACACTGA
The DNA here is from genome assembly GCA_013397815.1 of Aleadryas rufinucha. Classification (NCBI taxonomy): domain Eukaryota; kingdom Metazoa; phylum Chordata; class Aves; order Passeriformes; genus Aleadryas; species Aleadryas rufinucha. The sequence continues at coordinate 9,463 of VZTH01000009.1, forward strand.
CAGGACTTGTGAGGACTTTCTGAGCACTCTGAGGCTTCCAATTCAGGTCCTCACTCAGCACAGCTCACCCACCTGCTGCAGCCCAAATCTTGGCTTTGCTGTGGAGGAAATGCCCCCAGGCTCAGCTCTGCTCCTCTCTCAGGGGGCTGGGAGCTCAGGAAGGCACCTGCCCACCCTGCAAGGTGTGCTGATGTCACCTGGAGAGCCCCACCTTGGGTGGAGCGGCTTCATGACCAAGATTCTCCCCAAATTATTTCAGAAACTTGGGGTGTTTCAGTGGTGAATGTTCTTGCAGGGAGGATGGATGGGCTCTCGTTGAGCAGTGCCCTCAGTCACACGAGGGAGCAGCCTCAAGGCACTCCTTTTAATTTGGATTTTATCTCTGCATCTCTGCAAGCTCTGCCAGCTTCATCTTGCAGTCCTTGCAAAAACCACCATTTGGGCTCTGAACCTGCTGATATTTGCAAGGGAGCTCGAGAAACAGCAGAAACATTGCACAAATCCAGAGTACTGCCTGGAATTAGTGCAGAGATGATGACTCCCTGTGTGTGTGGCAGAGGACAGCTACCCTCTGAAATGTTCTGAGGTCTTCAGTGCCCACCAGAGACCTCGGGATAAGCCAGATCCCTTTGTGCATTTACCTTTCTGTTTGATTTTGGTTTTTGTTTGAGGAGGAGCCCAAACTCTCCAAACAGAAACGTGGATTTAATGACGTCAGTAAGAGCTTATCAAACACGGGACAGTGTCCCCAGTGGGCTGGAGGCACTGATTTCTTGTGCCCTTGCTGTTCCTGATGAGAGGGCTGGCTTTGGACACAGCTGTGTTTGGGGGATGGCTGAACTTGAAAACGCCTTTGTTTCCTCCCCATCCTCCACGAGGCAGCGTGTGCTTGGCCACGAGCGTTCACTCCCCACTGCCTGGCCTTTGCTGTCCTTCCTGTGCTGTCCCCTGCACGCAGGGATGGTCTGTGAGGTCCCTGCCACCCCAAACCACTCTGAGATTCCCTGATTCCGTGATTCCCACCGCAGTCCCAGTTCCCTGCTGGTGTCCCAGTGCTGCCGGAGGCACGCACAGCTCCGATGGCCGAGCGTGACCAGCTCCAGCCAGGGCTGGGTCCTGGTCCCTGCTGGTGTGTCCAGGAGGGCAGAGCTGAGCTGCCCCTGCAGCAGCTGAATCCATTTTCTGAAGGACGCTAAGCTCCAGCTCAGGGTTTCGGGTTATTCCAGGAAATCTCCCCGTGAGCTTGCCCCAGAGGTCAGCTGCTCCCGAGCACAGCAGCAGCAGGAAAACCACTTCCAGCCCTCACCTTGGTGCTGGCAATAAATTAAGTGATGAAATACCACAAAAGCACCTATGAAAGAAGTTGTCCTGCAACTTGAGAAGGAAAAATGAAGGAAATCCCTGGAGTTAGGAGTTGGTCGTAGGACTGAGGAGGGAGGGAGCGCTGGTTTTGGATGTGAAAGAGACATCAAAGTATCTTTAGGCTGAAAAGGGATAAACATTCTTTGTAGAGAAAACTTCCCCAGATCTGAAGTTAGCCGTGGCAATGGTGGGAGCAGTTTGGAGCAGTGACTCACTGCATGGAGGGTGTTTACTCACCCAGTTCCTTTAGATAAATCCCCCTGATGCCGACGTTATCTGACACTTTTCGTTTTTCTATATTTAACAGGAACCAAAGTACACGTCTCTACTCCAGGAACCATTGCCAAGGAGATGATTATTCATTAACTCTGGGTAAGGAAAAATGGGCTTAGCAACATCTAAGATCTCTGGGGGGAGTCTCTACATTAATTTCCTGTCAAATTCCTGTTGGTATTCTGTGTAAGCATTACTCCAAATTAATAATGCAAAATAACCAGAAAGCAGCAGAAACCCCAAGGCAAATATTGCAATTTTTAGCCAGAATGAGTTTAATTGATACTGTTTTATGCATCCTTTGCCTCTGAAATGTGAACTATTTCTGGTGCTGTTACCTGAATAATTCACTGTGCACTTTCTGTAGAAACTATAGCTAAAGGACATTTTACCTCTCAATTAGAAATGGTGCAATAATAATTGCTAATCATGTGTTTGATTGATTCTCACCATTGTTGAGAATATTTCTTATTAATAAATGCATTCATTAATAGATCAGTGTCATAGAATATAAATAAATTATTTGGGATACTTCCCCCCCATCAGTCACTGAATATATTATTCTTGACTATTCCTATTCATTAAGCCAGCTGCATTCCATTAAGGAAACAATATAAACCATAGTTCAGGGAAAGACTCTGTAATGCTTTAAAAATCCACAGGGAATATTTCTCTCATATCAACATTTTTACAGATCTAATCTTTTAACCTGGAAATGCTGTGCCCTGGGTTTAATCTGCGGAAATCACCAGAAGCTTTGGGATAAACAAAGCCCTGCCTGGGACGCAGAGGGGCTGTGAGAGGGGAGGGATGCTGACATTGGGGTGTGCTTGGGCTGGGGGGTCTGACACAAGCATTTGGCTCTTTGGGGCCGTGCTGAAGTGCCCTCAGTGCAGCAGAACGGGAGCACAGCCTTTCCTGAGGGAACACTCTGGGAACCTGGGCCCTTGGGAAACGCAGGAGGGCTGGTGCTGCTGTCCCTGCCTGCCCCAGAGCTGGACTTCATCACCCTTTTACACTGAAATTCCCCCTAGTAACTGTACAGATTAATGGCTGTTTGGCTGCAAGAGCTGAATGCAATTCATGCTCATTGCTTAAGTCTTGGGAGAATGTCTCACACTGGCAGCAGTCTCCCAGTACCCACCACAGCACCCACTACCATTTTTCCCACAATTAAGCAGGAAACCTTTGAGCATTTAACATCATCTCCTATAAATTCTCCACCTAATCACCCAAAGAGGAGCCAGCATCATTTTGATGTTTAAGCAGGAATAATCCCCTTTTCATTTCAAGAGTCTGCTCCCTCGTTTTTATTCCTGTGACTAATTGATGATGCATTCCTTGCTGATAAATGCCCGCTAGTGTGGTTGGTGGCAGGAATTAATGAAACCATAAATTGCACGTAGTCTGTGGTGATTCTTCCCTTTGCAGTCTGTCTGGGAGACGAAATTCCTTGGCAGTGCAGTGTGTCAGGGGATGAGAATGCCTTTGTTCTGGGGAGAGCTGCAGCATCACAACCACTTCAAAGGTGGATGAAGAGTGAAGGGGGGCGAAAGCTCTGATGTGCTGTGACACAGCACTGGTGAGTGCTGAGCCTCCCTGGCACTGCAATGCCATGGTGGAGGCAGGTGAGCAAGAAAAGGGTCAGATACCGTCCACAAAACAAGCCAAACCCATGTGCCTCTCCAGTGTCACCTACATTCAGTTTAATTAGTTTAACTTGGTTGGAGATGATGGAAAAGAAGCAACACTCCCATTAAAGAACAAACCTCGTCTTACACCCATAGTTAGCAGGAGCAGAGAGGAGTTGAGCATCATCCCTGGAAGTGCTGGGCAGGGTTTGAAGCACCCTGGGAGGGTGGGAGGTGTCCCTGCCCATGGCAGGGGTGGAATGAGGTGAGCTTTAAGGTCCCTTCCCACCCAAAGCACTCCATGATCCTGTGATTCATCCCAAGGTTTATCCCTGTGCATTGATGTTTTGTTGCTGCAGCAGCTCCCTGGCAGCTCTGAGAACCCCAGCACCCAAACAACTTGCAGGGAAACCTCTCTTGGCCTTGATCTCATCATCAGGGTGAGCAGTGCTATCTCTGGTGGTGATATGAGAGAGGGCCTCCTCCAACCGGGGAGAGGCCCAAAGTCCTGGCCAGGAAGTGAAAAGACGAGCGGAGTCTCCGAATTTCTTGCTCCAGATCGTTGTTTTAATCAGTGTTATCAGAGAGACAGAGTGCCAGGCATGGCATCCTGTTAGCAGTTCAAGAGAGGCGCGCAAAAGAGAGGAGAAAAGAGAGCTTATCTCAAATTCTTGCCCCTTTTAAAGGTAAATCCTCCAATAGAAGTTTGAAATGAAACATATTTTCTTTTCTCTGCCAATACTCCATAACCTCAGCTTGAATATCTGGAGGAAATGGGGATATTTCTGTCCAATCAGTCTAAATCACCTCGCTGCAGAATATGGAGGTGTAGAAGAAGGAGAAAGAAGCCTGGAAAACAACAACTGTCCTCCATTTTGGCTTTTTTAGCTACTGTCTATTCACTACATAAACAATCCTAAAATCTCTAGATTTTTCACTCTGGGACATCACCACAAACTGCTCTGACATTCAGTTCAAACCATTTTAGATTCAAAAGTTTCCCAAAGAGTTGGCAGCTTCCTCCATGGATAGAGATCAAAACACACCCTGTCCAGGGGGGTCACACGGCTCAAAGCAGGCAGAGGAATGTCCTCTGCACTTTGGATATCAACACAGTGCAACAGCAGTGGCTCCCTGTGAAGTACCCTGCTGCTCACTGCTGCTGGACGTGCCTGCAGCCAGCCTCACCTCCTCCTTGTCAGGCTGCTCAGAAGCTGCACAGGAGCTGGTTGCTGATACCAATAGATCAGAGAGATTGCCCTGTGCTTCCCTGGCAAGGCAGCCCCAGGCTCGTGGCAGCACGGCTGCGGCACCTCTGGGCTGTGCTGCAGCAGGAGGGGCTGACTGATGCTGCACGGGGCACCTGGGGCAGGGCTAGGGCAGCCAGGAGGGGCTGAGGAGCACAGCATCCCACGGCTGTGAGGGGGAAAACAGAAAGGGAAAGAGGAAAAAGAATAAAGCTGAAAGGCCAAATCCACTCTTGCCTGGTAAGTGCTGTCTTGGGATCTCTACCACCACCTGGGGCTCCAGGGAGGGTTGGCTGCCTGAACTTCCAGTGTTGTATCCCAGAACTGAAGTTGAGCTCCTGAAGGCATTTCCTGAACTGCTAACTCAAAGGAAAGTACTTTTTTTTTTTTTTTAAATCATGAAGATTTTTCTCTTACATCTTTTTCATTCCCCAGGTACAATATATCTAATGTAAAACTTGACAGGAGCATGGAATTACTGCCCAAAGGTAGTGGCTAGTGATGAAATACCACCCTGTGCCTTTTTCTCCGCAAAGATTTGCAGGTTAGGCTGGTACAGATGTACACAGTGTGCTCTTACAAACTGCTGTGCTGGCTTGGGATTATGGACTGACTCTGGTTTTGCATTAAATTTTTAATGTGTTCTCTATGTAATTATGCTCTGTATGGTATCATGTTATTTCCAGCTTGGATTGCCTCAATCATTCAATGAACCTACTAAAGAAATTCTGTTTACAGCAGTCTTGAAAAATCTGGAGAGGTTTTTGCTCTTACTAATGGACCCTGATATGGTATCACACATGAGACACATATTTTATTGCTAGGCCACTGTTCAAGTCAGTGACAAAATCAATGGGTGTTTAAAAAAGGGGCTATTCTGGGTCTGTGTCTCAGGAATATCAAATAACATTTCATAAACAGGCAGCATTTCTAATTACGAGTTTATCCTGGGTCACTGCTTTTTAAAAGACCTTTTCTGGGACTGACAAACCAGGGAAAAGAGCAGCCAGCTGCCCAGAAAGGGCTGAGATTGGCTCTGCCAGTCTGCTCACCTTGAGGAGGCCACATTTACTGGGTGCTTTATGGGGGGCTCAGGATATGCAATTATTCATTAATTTTTTTTTTCCTGCTAAGGTTTTTATAAGTTAAAATAGGAATGTTTCCCCAAATTTACTAAATCAGAATCAAAACTTAAACTCCAGTTGCTGGGAGAAGGGAGGTTCTTCACACCTGAGGAGAAGTGGAGGGGTGAATTTCAGACATGTGCTCTGGGTCTGCTGCAGTCCTCAGTTATTTTTGGGAAGTGCCTGCCAGAGGACCTTGCTGACACGTTCATTTGGTGATGATAACTCTTGGATGAGTTTCCCAAGCAACAAGGCAATGGCTGTGCTGCTTCCCACTCTCACTAAAGGCCAACTGGATACTTAAAGGATGATTAAAACAGAACAAATATTTAAAATTTGTGAATACTAATGAGAAGGAATGAATTACGTAAAGTAAAAAGGCAAATTAGCATGGCATGAAGGAGAAAGGAAGAGCAAATTTTGTATTAGAACCATCTTCACAGATGGACACATCAGGCTGTGACAGAAACCAGTCAGAGGTTTCAAGAGATGAAACGCTGGATTAGTTGTTGTTAGGAGCCAACATTTGATAGCTAGTATGGGAATTTGGAAGACAAACTAGGGATATGCTATCAGCCCATTGTAGTGCTGGACTAAAAGGGCTCTTGATGGGCTTTTTTTTCCAAGTGAATAAAAGTGGGAGGCAAAGTGGCTTGCCAAGAGGAATGGTTAGCAATTAATGAAAAATAGCTTTGCTCTTTGTAGGCTTTACAGATGCGAGGATGGGACAAACATTTCTTTGGTCCTGATTCAGCAGGTTCACGGGGGTCACCCAATTCACAGCACAGAGCTCTGGCCTGAGCTGCGGAGAGCGATGTGCTGGGGAGCCAGGGAGCACAGGAGAGCCTTTGATCTCTGTGTGTGCCTGCCAGTTGGCCACTGCCGGGTCAGAAATGCCTCTGCTGCTAGTGGGGAATGGGAGTGTGATAAAGGGAATTTCAGAGCGTGCTGTATGCACAGCCCCCGCTTCCTCCTGCCTCCAGAACGTTCTGTGGCTCCAGAAGCAGCTGGGTGGTGACACTGCTCTGTACTCCCCCACGCACCACGTGGAGGAACCAGCAAAGCCGAGCTCAGAGACCCTCAGGCGAGTTGGATTGAATCGTTTGTGGCCACAGAACATTTCCTCTGGCTGCATAAGGAGACTCATCATTTCTGGGGCTACCTCAGCTGCCAGCTGTGACAGTGGTGGCCCTGTTGTCCCAGCACTGCCCACGATGGAATCCAGCTTGCAGGGATGGACACCATGGAGTCCACCTGCAGCAAGAAAATATAGGGAGGTGGGTGTGCCTGGGATTTGCAGGGAGAGACACAAGGCTGAGTGCCCAAAACACATTTAAAAGTGCTTTACACTGGCCATACAGAATTCCTCTAAGGAGCTGAGCAGTGAGGAAGAAGAGGTGCAAATCTGAAGGCCAGGATGCTGCAGATCTGACGAGGTCCCAGCACCCACCATGGGGCTGGAGCCTGGGAGCAGGAACAGGAGATCCAGGGGATGTGTTCCCTGCCTGCAGCCACAGAGGGTGTGGGGAACTCGTGTGCTGCTGGAGGGGAACGAGCTGGGGGGCACGGAGCAGGAGGAGAGGATTGTTTAGGGGAAAGGAGAGTCTGAACCCTCCTGGGGGCTGGAAGAGCTCCCAGAGCAGCGCTGCTCAGCCAGGTGTGGGTGTGTGAGGAGCACAGCACGGGGCTCAGTGCTCCGGTGGGACGGCAGGAGCAGCTCTGGGAGTGAGGGAGGTTACTGAGCTGGCTGCCACAGCCTGTCCTCTGCCTCACAACCACCCCTCCTCTGCAGCCTGCTCCAAGCAGCAGCCTGGATCCTGAGGTCATGCAGGGAGCTGCATCCTTGGAAGTAAGAACTGGACCTGACAGCCCTGGACTTCACTGAAGCCGTGAGTATTCTGGTCAAGTACAAGTTCTAGACACTTATGGACAAGTGAAAAAGTATTGGGGGTTATTTATTTATTTGTTTGTTTGTTTGTTTGTTTGTTTATTTCTTTCTGTGAGTTGTTACTCTGTTTGCCAAACTGCCTTCCACTCTAAACTGGCCTTTGGACTCTTTGGGACCGGTCACACCAAAGGACAGACAAGAAGGCCACCACTGCCTAAACCCCGCTGGTGTTTGCAGTGAGGCACAAAATACCCCTACAGCAGCGGGGTGAGGTGAGGACTGTGCCCCTGAGCCTCACCCCCAGCAGGAGCTGGGCCAGGAGCAGCACTCTGGGGACAGATGTGGAGGGCTGGGAAAGGGGGCACCCCTGGCTGCCCAGGATGTACAGACACGGGGAGCAGTGACCATCCACGTCCCCAGGGTGAGGTCCCTCTGAGCCAGTCTGCCAGGAATCCCTCCTCACCCCGCAGTGCCAGGGGCTGGGAGTGTGTGACAGAACAAACACTGCCCCACATCTCCCCTGTGCCAAGGCCTCTGGGCTGTGCAGCCAACACCAGCAAACTCTGCTCCTTCTTGCACAACAGCAGCCTTACCCATGGAGGAAAGGGCCAGCCTTTGTGAAGGCCAGCCCCAAGTTTACAGGCTGCTGGAATGTCTCTCCGTTGCACAACAGCAGGGCGAGCTGCTCTGGGATGGAGGTGGAGCAATTTTCTCTGCAGCTCTCCAGGAGCAGGATAAACCACATTTATTTTTCACACCACATAAGGATTTATGGGAAATGTTGACATGGTTGTGTCTGTCTGTCAAGGGTACAACAGCAGCTTCAGCATTTTTTTGGCACAGCTCTTTAAAATCCAACTGTTTACTGACTTGTCATCTTTGTCTTACAGTACAAAAAGGGTAATCTTGTTTTGCACTTCAGGGATCTATTCAGATAATCTCATCTCCTTAGTTAGGAATAAAATGAGGTGTGATTTTCACATGTATATATTCAAACTGCAGCTACCAGCCTGTCCCTCATCTTACAGGAGCAATGCCTCCAGCTCATACATTGATTTAATATTTTTATGGGGTTTTATAGCAATTTTCTTTCCACAACAGGTACAGAAATCTGAGCATACATTCCTGTGCACTGTGTATTGCATTATAAACAGGAACTCATTTCTCTGGGCTTTAAATTCAGTTTACAAAACAATGTTCTTACTGGAGCCAGGACTGCCAGGCAAAATATTTGTGTATTTACTTCTCTGACAGCCTGGCAGTTGGATAGGGTGGGTGGTAGCAGAGCCACAGCATTTACCTTTGTTAAGCAGCAAGGGCTTGAAAGAGGATTTTGTACATTAAATGCCTAGAAAGGGTCGAGAAGAGAGGGCTGAGGCTCAGGGTGATAAATGTCTGAGAGACTTACTGTAGGAATTTGGGTAGAATTAGAGAAAAACCAAAAATTCAGATCAGCCTCCAAGATAAAATCCTTGGGGAGTGCTGCAAAGGCTGGAAAGTGAGACTGGGGTAAAGCAGGGAAATGAGAGAACCAAACAAAGCCTTTGGTTTTGCTCTGTCAAAGCTTTGGCCTTTTATCCAGTCACTCTGAATAACTGTGGATAATCTAACAGTGATGCTGCAATTCTAATAATCACCTGAATTTTCATGTGAAATCGTTTCTGGTTTTCATTGCTGAAAAAAACCCCATGTATTAAAAATATTCAGGTTTATTTCAAGCCCTGCCTGGCTTCTGAAGGTGCACATTTAATGGAGGTACAATTCCAGTCCATGGTGGTTGCCCTGCCCTTGCCCTGTCCTCTCCTCCCTCCCAACAATTCAGCCCCAAGAGCTTCAGGAGACAGAGTTTGGAGTGGGTTTCATTAGGCAGAAAGGCTAAGGGAAGTTTTTCTACAGATCTTTGCAGCGAGGGTATGGCCAGGAAGGAATCCAGCTTGCCTTTCAGACCCCAGATTTGGGGTTGTAGTCTTAGCAAGAAAAGGAAAAGGAAAAGGAAAAGGAAAAGGAAAGGGAAAAGAAAAGAAAAGAAGGAAAGGAAAGGAAAGGAAAGGAAAGGAAACGAAAGGAAAGGAAAGGAAAGGAAAGGAAAGGAAAGGGAAAAGAGAAAATAATTCCCCCTGTGAACTGAGCATACATTATCATTTCCTATGGATTTCCAGGGCATTATCAAACTCCACCAGGCCACCTTCCCAGTGTCCAGCTGGAACTGCCCTAGGAAGGAGCAGTCACTGGCAGGAGTTTGGAGCTGAAGCAAAGGCTCTGAGCACCGTGGGCCCTGTGGAATGAGCTGCTGTGCAGCCCCAGCTCTGTGTCCTCCACCACCGTGCCTGGGCAGTGCCAGGGTAAGCATTGCATGGAAAACTTCTCAGTAAATCACAACTACTTTTGAAAAGGCCCAGATTTACCCATTATTTTGGAAATACCCATACAAATTCATGCAGTCACTGCTGGTGTCCTCAGCACAGCACAGCAGTGATTACTGACAGCACAGTGATGGGTGTGAAGGGAAAGGGAGGTGCAGATGGACTGGGGAGTGTTCAGTCGCTGACTGCCTGTGTGGGGACTCCTGGCAAGGAATGGCTCTTTTTTGTGGTTAATTCAGCAAGAAAGCACATCAGACCCTGGAATTCAAGTACCTGCTGCCATCCTGGTAAGAATCCTGCAGCTGTCTGGGAGCTGCATTGTACCACAAGCACATGAACACCTTGGGGAGGGCTCCCAGCTGGCAGACACTGACTGGGACGGACTGGGACAGACTGGTGAGGGTCATCTTAGCAGGAATCAGCAGAAGCAGGACAAAACATGCAACTCATTAAGTATCCCCATATGATCTTTTGAGTTCCAAAACCTCCTCGAGTCCGAGAAATTCCGCTTAGGAGGAGGGTTGGAGCTGAGAGGAATCCTGTGGTTGGACAGAGCAGGAGCAGCAGGGCTGGGAGCTCCCGGGCAGGGCTGTGCTGCACAGGCAGCCTGGGGACGCTGCTGCAGAGATGCTGTCCATGTGCCTGTGGACAGCTCTCTGGGCAAAGCTCCACTGCAGTTCTAAATCAATGCAAATAACTTGTGTGAGGGAGTTCAGAGCCTCCCAGGAGTGAGTGTGTGTGCTGCAGATGCCTGCTGAGGATCCCCCCTGTCCTGCTCCGGGTGAGCCTGGCAGGGACCAGGATGGCCTTGGGTGCTCCAGGCACAGCCCCTGCGTGCTCACATGGGCACCAGCCACTTCCAGTATCCTGTGGGTATCTGTGACATTAGGTGTTTGGAAAAACTTGACCATACGAGAGTGTACTGGAACATTTCTTGGACCAGGCTGCTGCATTACTCATGCGCCATTCATTCTCCAAATGTTGAGGGAACATTTCCTAATACTGGGCCTTAGTCGGTTAAAGAGATACAGAGCAGCTTGCTCAGGTTAGAGCACGATGTCAAACACAGCCTTGGCCAGCAGCTCCAGGCAGGAGGGGAGGGAGGAGCCCCAGGTGGGGCTGCTGGTGCAGGGGAGCCGGGCTGTGCTCCCTCGGGCTCCCATTTCCCACTGCAGGCTGTTTCAGCAGCCCCCAACTGCAATATCTCATTGTTAGTGCTCTCATTGCCTCACTCCCATTGTGGATCCTCTCTTGTCACAGCAGACCAACTGAATGCTCTTTCTGGCATTCCATCTCTCAGTAAAACCACTGCAAGCCCGAGTTTGCAGAGAGCGCAGCCGTAGCTCTGATGGCCTCGGGGATGCAGAGTCATTACCTCTGGCTTTTAGCTGCTGCCATTCCAGGGAGATTCTCCTCTTTCCCGGGCTCAGAGCTGCCCTGGCACTGTCACTGCATTTGTTACTGCCACGCCAGGAGCACAAAGAGAATGTCAAGTGAGCCTCATTTCCTCTCTTCTCTATGTTGGGCCATAATGATGCTACCCACTGCTTCACTGCTCGTGTGCCAGCTCCCGTGAAACTGATAGTTGTGCCTTACTCTTCAGAGCTGAGGGGAGCTGGGAGCGTGTCAGCAACCAACTGCTTTGTGCAGTTATTCTGCTGGCTGGGTGAAGCTATCCCCTGCTTTTTAAGGTTGTCTGTTAACACAGACTGTGGAATTGGTAAATGACAGAAGGAGGGACCCCAGGGAGAGGCTGCTCTGAGCTCAGCAGGCGTTCCCACTGTCAGCACTGTGTCATATTTCATGGCTTTCTCCAGTTTTCAGATGCTTTGTAGGTAGATACCTATTTAATTACAGCCCTAGATGGACATGGAAAGCAACAAAAATGGCAAAGCCATGTAGGCAATGAGGGGAAATCAGCTAAAGATGACTTGCAGTGCCTGGGAGGCTGCAGGTCTGCAGCACACGAGTCTTCCCTGGGAAAAGGGGAGAGCTTCTGCCTTTGGGATCTGCTTAGGATGGAACCAGGGATGTGTGCAAACCCAGGCACCACCCCTGTGAGGATGTGCTCAGAGTTCTGCTTTGTCTGCCTGAGCTAAATGGAAATGGGTCTCTGAGCATTGCCCAGCTCCCGTGGCACTGCAGAGTCCTGTGAGCTCGAGCACCCTGAGCGCTGGTGGAGCCTCTGCTGTGGGAGATGCAGAAGCAGGAGGGAGCGAGGAGTGGGACAGGTTGGATAAGCCATGAAATCCCTGGGCCCCAGGGACATTCCTTCTGCAGCAGGGTGAATTTTGCTGTAAAAACTTACCATTTGCCCTTGCACATCGAACACTTTAGTTGGAGAGTGCTTTGTTTCTTTTTTCTTTTTTTAAAATATATTTTAGTGGAATTACTTATTATAGATATCCCTGCTGGCTGTATGCAGAAATCTGAAAGGAAACAGTATCTCTGCCTTTGGGAGCTGATGGCTCTTTGTCATGGCACTGATTTCTTGAAACACAACCAATTTTCTGTTTAATCCTTCTCATGTATTATTTCTCTTTATGCTGCAGAGTTGTTCTTTATAGAAGTGATGCTCTTGTGTATCATGTACAAAGCAGACTTTAAATCAGAAGATAATTTTGGTGGCTTACCAGGTGGAATTTGGGAGGCACGGGGGGGGCAGGTGAAAAGCTAGAAAATCCCGGTGGCAGGGGATTTGTGGAGCTTTTGTACCAACTCTCCATCACTCCAACCTGCTGCACAGTTAAAGCTTCTCAGCAGCAGTGGAGCTACAGGAAGATAAAGTGAGAGACTTCGGTGTGAAATCTGAAGGTGGGGGGGAAGATTGTTCAGCACCACTCGACGAGCCAGGAAATTCAGCTGCGGCAGTTTTCAACAATTTTCTCATCTCTGGTGTGTCAGGTGGGTGTCAATGCTTCCAAGGTGTTACCACCACAGGGATTTGCTGTGAAGGAGGAGGAGAAGAAGGAGAAGAAGGAGAAGAAGGAGAAGAAGAAGAAGGAGAAGAAGGAGAAGAAGGAGAAGAAGAAGGAGAAGGAGAAGAAGAAGGAGAAGGAGAAGAAGGAGAAGAAGAAGGAGAAGAAGGAGAAGAAGGAGAAGAAGGAGAAGGAGAAGAAGGAGAAGAAGGAGAAGAAGAAGGAGAAGAAGAAGAAGAACAAGAAGAAGAACAAGAAGAAGAACAAGAACAAGAAGAACAAGAAGAACAAGAAGAAGAAGAGCAGCTGCCCTTGGCAGCAGGCACAGCCAGGTGTGAGGCAGCAGAGGGACAGCGGGCACCGGGCGGTGCAGGGCAGGGCTGGAAGGCTCCTGCCCCCTTCCCACCACCCAGGCTGCAGCACAGGTGAGAGGAGAAACACAAACAGCGATGGAAGCAGTAAACAGTTTATACAGAAGGTCAAAGCTGCTTTATTGCTTTTATCAGTTGGATTAGAGTGAATAATGAGAGGTGCTGGGAGTTGTCCCTGTGAATGTCCCGCAGGTCTGTGGCTGTGGCTGCAGAGGCTGCCAGAGCTCAGGACAGTCTGCACAGTGCTCTCAGGCACACGGTGGGAATCCTGGGGGTCCTGTGCAGGGCCAGGAGCTGGATTTGACATTCGTTGTGTGTCCCTTCCAGCTCAGGATACTTCATGACTCTGCCTTGGTAGGTGGTGAATTACCCACGTGTTCCCTGGGCTTGTGGCTCAGCCTGGGGTGTTAAATGGCTGTGGCAGAACTTCCTCAGCAAAGGCAGCTGCTTCGTTTCCTCAGCAGCTTTTCCAAGCAGCACTTCTTCCTTTCCCACCTTCTCTCTGCAGGCTCCAAGGCTGTTGAACATCTCTAAGCACACAGTTTTTAATGTGTCCCAGGAGCTGGCTTAGTCATTTAGTGATTTTATGTATCTCTCTTTATGTAGCTTTTTTTCCTTCAGGGAAGAGGTAAAATATCTGCTGTTCTGTCACTGTCAGAGGCATGGTCCTGTGGAACTCACCGAGGGCATGAGGGAACCTTCAAGGGAAAACTGTCCTGGAGCTGAAAGCAGAGCTGGAGGTGGCCACAGGACCTACAAAGTGACTGCCCTGGGACCCACAGAGTGACTGCCATGGGACCTACAGAGTGAGTGCCCTGGGACCCACAGAGTGAGTGCCATGGGACCCACAGAGTGACTGCNGCACACAGGGTGAGTGCCCTGGGGCCCACAGAGTGAGTGCCATGGGACCTACAGAGTGACTGCCCTGGGACCCACAGAGTGACTGCCCTGGGACCCACAGAGTGAGTGCCATGGGACCCACAGAGTGAGTGCCATGGGACCTATAGAGTGAGTGCCCTGGGACCCACAGAGTGACTGCCATGGGACCCACAGAGTGACTGCTATGGGACCCACAGAGTGAGTGCCATGGGACCCACAGAGTCATTGCCCTGGGGGTTGCCCTGGGCTCTGGGGAAGGGTCTGTGACACCCCCGTGTCCCCTGGGGCAGTGAGCAGCCCACACGATGTCTGTGTGAAGCTGGGGACTCCCAGTACCCGTGGAGGGTGCTCCTCCCTCCCCTCTGGGTTTTGCCCCACCGCTGGAGCAGGACCTGTGATCTCACCCAGCAGGAGGGATGTTTGTTCCTGTGAGCCTCACTGGACCCGAGACAACCCACCCAGAACATGAAAACCTGGAGGCTACGAGTCCTGAGGCCCCTCCAGGAAACACCTCCCTCTGCAAAGCCTCTGCTGGGCAGGAGGGGTCCACATCTGACCTGAAAAGGGCAGAAGGAAGACGATCATCACCTGCAATTCCCTTGGGATCAGTGAGCTGCCAGTCAGGTTAGCTGTGCTGTGGATAATTCTGAATATCAGCACAGTTCACCTGACACCCCCTGTCCCGCAGCTGAGAAGTGCCAGCGAGGATGAAGGATAAATAAATGTGTCATTATAAGGATGAAGGATAAATAAGCACGTCATTATGAGGATGAAGGGTAAATAAGCGCGTCATTAAGCTAACGAGACCCATATGCCTGTGCAGTCAAATAAAAGTGAACTAAATGCATGGGAAAGCCAAAAAGCAGATGAATGAACCACGACAGACATCCTGAAATCGTGTTTAAAATGCAAATATTGCTATTTCTCACGCTTTTCCCCCGTATGTAAATCACATCTAAATAAGGCGTCTGCTAGAACAGAACACATTTTGCCTCTGAGCTCAGCAAATGAAGCAAACCCAACTTGAGAGAATACCTAGAGGCTGCTGTGATTGCTGGAGACCACAGACAGTCGGGAGTCACAAACCAGACTTGCCATCGTGATGGATGCTGAGCCTGAAAGTCATTTATATGCAAATCTGCACAAATTAATCTGAGGGGTTTTTTTTTTTCCTAAAAATGCAAACCACACATTTTTCTCCTGGGATCAAACTGCAAATGTTGGGTTGGGGGAATCCAGAAATAGTTGCAGTCAGAAAGCACTTCAGTACCAGAGAAATTATCCTCTTTCTTCTGTTCCCATGTTACTTGTACAGAAGAAGAGAAAAAAGAAACAAGAAACAAACCAGCAGCATTAATGAGCTTGCTGTTATTTTCAGTAAAGGTGTAACTCAGGGAGAATTTTCCTTCCTTTGTGAAAGGTTTGGGCTGCTCGTTGCAATTCACTTGCTCTCTGTTGCTGCTGGAGCTGACATTTATTGCTCTGCAGGTCTGAGAGATCAGCCCACCTTTCTCCACCAGTGACATAATTTAATTGGGCAAATTGTATCTTATCCATACAGCTGGCAGAGGGCTACGAGCTTCAGGCTTTTCTCTTGGGAAAATGTGCCAGAACTCCTCTCCTCCCCTCTGAACGTGCTGCTTTGGGTGTGTGTGGGGTGGAGCAGCCCCGGTGCCTGTGGAGAGGCTGCCACTGCACCAAGCATGGTTTTGGTAGCACAGGCTCGTGGCTGCTGCTCTTTGTGATTAAGTGACTGAACTGCGAATTTGGGGCCAATATTCAGGCTTTAAGGTCTCTTCCAACCCCAAACATTCTGTGAGTCTACAGTTTATCACATGCCTGGGTTATAGGAGCAAGCTGAGGGTACTAAATCATGTTTGGCTCAAGGGCAGTTGGATGGGTTTGCTTACCTGCTTTTCTCTCCACATAGATGTATTCTTGCCAATATTCTTATTTTTCTGAGCACCCTTTCAGGGAACAGAAAGAAAAGAGACACCCTTTTCCTTGGCTTCCTTTTGGACTATATTCCTGAAAGGCAAAAAGCTGTGAATACTCATCAGACTGAGTTCAGCTGCTGGTGCCCTCTCAGCTGCAGGGCTGAACTGGACAGCAGGAATGGACACCCTGTCAGGAACAGGCTCCACACCCGGCCCAGCTGAGTGCACCCACAGCAGCAGCAGATGGAAATGTTTGCAAGAGACATTTGTGGGTTTCAGCAGAGCAGAGATTTTCACAAAACACAGTTCCAGGCTGGTAACCCAGAGTTTATAGACTTTGTGCATGTTGAAGTGGGAAGGTAGAGATTTAAAGCTGTGAAATAATGATAACTGACCCCAAAATGGAGAAATTGAGCGTAGAAGGAGCTGTGCTGGTTAGCACCAGCCAGGGACTTGGCTCCCAGCTTCTCTGGATTATCTGATTACACAAGCTCTTGTTCTGGTTCGTGTTTGTTTTGTTTCTATCTCTGCTGATCTGGGATTTGACCACATTGCAACATCTCCAGCTTGGTGCCTGTGGAGGGCCTGCTGCAAGGGCTCCTTGTGGTCCACAGAGCTCCTCTAATCACTGAAATATGACCCAGCACTTGGGACTGGGGACGGTGCTCCAAGGGTGACGTAAGTGTGGCTTATCAGACGCTTGTCTGAGAAGTGTGGCACTACCCCGAGCTGGCACCAGCTGATTACTGACCACTAATGACAATTTCCTCCCCTCTTATCATATTGTAAATGCATTAATAGATCACAGCAGTTGCTCATATCTTGCTTAGCAGGTGAAAGGAAATCCCTCTCCTCCAGATCCAGTGAGTTAAGATGGGAGTGTCACTCCTGCTTCAGGAGGAGTACAGCAAAAGCTTTTTTATGGCTCAGGATAGAGGAGAATAGCTGCATTTTCCTGTCTCTTCTCAAAAAGGTTCCGTTTGGGAGCTCCTATTAACCAGCCTCATGAAGTGCACCATATGCTTTAGTCTTTTTTAATTACTGTAGCCTTTACAGCCTCAGCTAAATGTCATCCTCAGTGCTTTGTTGTACAATTAAAGCCCTCCTTTGGGGAGATCCTAAAATCTTTTTCTCTTCGTCGTCTGTGAAGTGTAAAGGAGAACTGCAAATTTACATTACTCTAGGCAAACAACAGTTTTGTTTGGAAAACAAACTTTATTATTATATCAAGATGCTTTTTATTAAATGCTGTGTTGATGCCACATAACAAGAACGTAGGTGATAAAGGATATTTTTGTTCCCTCTTCAGTGCCTTGCATAAAGCAAAGCGTTGGTTTATTATTTGAAGAGAAAGGTCTACACAAAATAAAAAAAAAAAGCCAGTATCAGCTCAGGTCTCCACACATTGTGAAGATCTCAGTGCTAAAAGGATGAATTTACATCTCGAGCAGACTGCTGGTAATTGCTGAAGGACTGGAATCTATTCACGGCTCTCTCCCACTCCTCAAACCCACACACTCTTTCTGCAAAGTGCTTTGCACACAGATAAATCTCATTAAAATAAAAAATAAAAAAATCCTTCACTAACAGCAGGGTTAAATGCAGCCCTTCTGAGCCTCCTGAGGGGACTGCTGAAGTTCCACTGGAGCACTTCCTTCTGCAAACCAGCTCCTGGCTGCAGGGATGGGAATGTGCCTTTCCTCAGCTCCAGAGGGTCCCAGAGCTGCTCCCAAGCACTGACTGAACATCAGAGCTCCCTTGTAATCCCAGTTTTCAGAGCTCACCTTAAGGACAACAAAAACCCAACAACAAACCAACACCATTTCCTCTATGACCCTTTCTTTTTCCCAGAGATGCTCATGGTTTGTTCATGGTTTGGGACCTGTGGGCAGCAGGGATGTGCCCACTGCTGCCTGGGAGCTCTTCAGAGCAGCCCTTCCCCAGAAACTGAACGTGCTGGGGAAACACACTGGGCTGTTGCAGGCCAGACCCTCACTGCAGGGTTGTTTTTTTTTCTATTTATTTATTTTTCCTTTCTGATGGTTATAACACTAACGGGCCGCATTTTTCATTCTCTCTGGCATTTTTAACGAGAAGCAGGGATATAGGAATATCCCTAAACAGTTTACATGTGTGTTCTGAATCTCAGAGTAAACACCCAGCCAAATTTCAGGAGGGAAACTGGAGACAGCTGTGAAAGGGGCGTTGCTGCTGTCTGTTTTATAGGGTCAGCTATTCCCTTCAGTGGTAACAGCAGCCATGTCCAAGGCAGTTGTGGCTTGGCCTTTGAGCATGAACTAACTGGAGCTGCATAGTATTACAGCCCTGTTATTTTCCTGCACAGCAGCATCCATAAATTCAGCAAGGAAGTGTGTGCTGGATGTGGGTGCCTGTGATGGAGCCAGCCCCAGCGCTGCAGCTTCAGCTACGGCGGAAACAAAGAAAATGAAACATCGCAGCTGGGTTTTCCGGAGCAGGTAACGTTAGGAGTGATTTCAAACTTTGAACTGAGATGATTTTGTGTGAACTGGGTATATTTGTGCAGGATGAGATGTTCAAATGGTCCCTGTGGGGCTCCTGAGCTGGTTTTGTTCAGAACTTGGCTGGCTGCGTGTCTGTGCTGCCCAACAACGGGGATGTTTGCCTCGTGAGATGATAACTTTCACATGTTGTTAGAGACCCATCACGGCACAAGTCAGAGCTAACCAGCTCACATGGCCTTCAGCTCTCCAAGATTTAATCATCAGGTTTCCAGGCTGGTTCAAGTTTTTATTAGCTCCACACCTTATCCAATTTGCAAAGCCTCTAATGTAAGGCCTTCCCTCTGGCTGGAGCAGAGAGCTGCTCTGCCAGCACTTGGTGACTGTCACCCGTTTTCCCACAGCAGTGAAACCACAGTTTTACTTTTTGCTTTGGATCATCTGCATTTTAAAAGAAGTGAGGCAGTAGCAGTGACAATAACTGCATATTTAATAACAATACTTTAATTTCTGTCCCAATTGGTTTATTTTAACAGAAGACTGGGTTTTTGTGGAAGAGGTGCTGTGAGCCTGGGGCTGGGATAGCAGGCAGCATCAAAGGGCAGCTTGTGCACGGGGTAACTTTGTGACATCTGGGGAAACAGCCATTCTGGTGGTTTATTTGTGTAGCAGGTATTTATTACCATGGCAGGATGTTACTTGGGCTCAGACCCTGCATTCTTGGCCTCAGTGCAAACGTTTTTATTTAAGCCATTCACCAGAGGAAAACAATGATCTGTGACGAGTAATTGTAAGGGTTTATGCACTCCTTTGTCAAATGGGACCTTGCTGTACCTTCCAGCTTGCCAAGGACCCACACTCCTTGGCAGCAGGTCTCTGCCTGTGTGGGCTGAGCTGGAAACTCTCATCAGCAGTGACAGTCCCTCCTTTGTCCCGTGTGTCACCTGGCTGGGCTTACAGCAGGCTCCTCACAAACCCTCAGGTGCTGGTGAGGACAGACTCGAGTGTGTGAGGATGGAGCAGTGCCTGGTATTGGAGCAGATGAGACAAAGCAACAGCCCTGGTTATCCAGGTGATGTGAAATGCTGCTGGGATCTGAGATCCTGGAACTGTGGGAGGCTTAGGCAGTGCTTCCCTCTGTGTTTGTGAGCGCTGGAGATGAGACAGGGGAGGGGATGAAAATCCTGTTTATGATTTGAGTGGTTCTGAAGGGCTGATGTTTCTGGCCATTTTCTGGTGGCTCAGTGAATGGGCAAAGGCAGCAGGTAACTCCAGACAGCACAGCAGAGCCTGGGAGAGGAGACTTAGCTGCAGTGAAATGCAGGAATAGCAGATGGAAATCATACCCCCCTTCAGGGATGCAAACACAATCCACTCATTTTGGGTGGGTAATGGAGTGTGTTACAGCTGGAATTTGGGTGGGAGTATCCAGGCCCAGAATGATACCTTTACAAATTTCTAGACTTCCCCCTGCTTGCTGTCTCCTTCCTCTCTGTACCCCCTCTGGCTTTCCCCCTGGAGTGTCTCCTGTGTCCTCCCCCTGCTGTACCCAGCACAGAGGATCCTGCTGATGGAACAGAGCTGGATGTGGGTGCAAAACACCCCATAAAACCAGCCCACACAGAAACAGCCCGTGGGCTCTGGGTCCTGGTTGGCAACCTTAAATATCTGTAAAGTTCTGCTGAAATGGCTTTTCAATACTTGATCCTTCCTAAATTAGGAGCATGTTTCAGAATCATAATGGAGATCATGACTCTGAGGGTGGCTTCACGGGATGCAGCCCGTTGGCCATCACTCTTATCTTGGGTGTTTGTTTTGTTTACAACCTGCTTGTAATGTGCTGTAGCAAATCCAGAGTGGATTTTGACAGTGTGCATTAGTCAGCTCATCCACCAGGGAAAGAGCCAGCGCTCCTTCTGTTCTTTGAAAACTTTCAAGGTCAATACTGAACAGCTTCAAAAGAGAAAACAGTAAGAAGCAGCTCATTTCAGTTGTATCTTCAACTTCCCCACTCTGGAAATGTTCAGGTGCAGAGGATCCAGTGAGAGGAACTGGGAGGGCCAGGAGGAAATGGGAGATGCCAGCAGGGCTGACGGGAAAAACACCACTCTGCCCACTCACTGTATGGGTGTCAGGTCTGAGCCTCTACTGCATATCTGGAAATCAGTCTGAGCTAAAGTGTGTCTGCCATGCTTGGTTTGGGTTTTAGGGAGCTTTATGTGTGACATTGGGAAGGCACCCAGCCCTGGCAGAGGGGCTGTTCCTGCAGCCATGGGGTAGACCAAGAGCTCGCCCTGGCTGTCTTTGCAGCCTTTGCCCTCTGAAGGCTCCTCGCTGAGGTGACGTTTGCTGCCATCAGAGTGCTGATTTCCATCAGTTACCAGCGGTGAAAGAGTTTGAGAACCAGGAGCAGTTTCAAATCGGGTTCCAAGATAAAGATAATTGTCCTGCTGTTTCCCCTGAAGAGCCTTTTGATGTCAGATTTGGGTACGTTTCTCAGACACCGGCATTAAAATGTCAGAATCTGAAAGAATACTTTATCAAATGCTGCTTATAAGTGCTCTTGCCTTGCCAGTGCATTAAATTAATGGCAAGTCACTGTCAGGCACACTTGCTCCTGGCTTGAAGAATTAGGCTTTACTCTGTTTCACATGCACAACCTTATTTCCTCCCAGGGCTCTGAATGGGTACAGCAGAGAGTGAATGTGACCAAACACCTGCAGAGAAATGGGCTGATGATAAGGAAAGGGTTTTTAGGATGTTTCCCCCCTAAACTGCTGGGGTGGGTAATTCTCACACTGCAGCAATCTCCTCCTGTAAGCTGCTTCTCTAACTTCTCCCTTTGAGTTCCCCTGTGCAGGTCCCAGCAAACCTTCACAAGTGATCAGAAATCCCCAGAATGGTGTGAGCTTTTCCCCATGGGCTCAGAGTAGACACCAGAGTGTAACTGATTTGTTTGGATTGAGCTGGTATTTCCCCTTGTAGGAAATGTGCTAGGATTTCAGACTCTCTGGTGTTTGACAGCAGCAACACCTGCTGAAGGCTGTTCCTGTGTGAGCTGTGCATTTCTGATGGTTCTCAACCATTCCCTGCAATGCAGGGCACACTGTGGAGCGCTCTGACTTTGGCCAAGGAGGCATTGTTTTCTCTTGCTGCTTTGTGACATCTTCCCAAATCCTGAAAACCTCTGGTTGGATGGGGACACACAAACAAATATTTCAGTCTGAGCCTGCTCTGCTCTGTGGCTGTTCAGCCAGAGCAGCACCACTGGAAAGGGGCAATGCTGGAGCCATGTGGGAGGGAGAGTCACGGGAGAGATGTGGCAAAACAGTTCCTGCAATTCACAGGGGCAGAGGACACTGGGGGTGTCGTTCCCACTGCTCTGCAAGTAGGAAATTGTTCCTTAGGAATCACTAGAGACTGTTTCTTTTTAAATCTTAGCTCTGGAATTTTAAAATGGAACATCTTCTCTCTTTTGGTTTGGTTCCTCTTCTTTGGGGCTTTTATTTGGAAAATAAGTTGTTTCTAAGTGGGTCAAGGATGAACCACCCCATGAGCAGAGGTTTCCCTGTGCTCTGGTTCCCTGCCTGTCCCTTGGAAGGAGGCAGTGCTACCCTCTCCCCTTTGGTGCACAGTGCAGAGCTCAGAGCTTCAGGAGTGTTGGAGATGCAAAAAAAGGGCTGAATTCAAGTGCAAACTTTTCTCCTGAAGTCAGACTTCCAATGAGTTAGTTTTGCTTTCCAAAGCTAGACCTTGAGTGGGTCTGTGCTCATCCCACCCACGAGGATGGCTGCCCTGTCTTTGTGTGGATTCACACGACCTGCCCTATCCTTTCAGTCCCCAGACAATGCTGCCAGTTTTCTTTCATTTAGAAATGATGGATATTTCCATTTAGCCTCACTTCATTAAATCCTGGATGTATTAGTTCTTCAGTGTCACTTGAAGTCAAAGCAAAATATTTTAAGTGATCTTATGTTGTTAAAAATACGGCTCAGAAACTGAGTAATTTTTTTACTTGGATAAATTGAGTGAGAGCACTGCCTGAGGACAGGCCACCAGCACTGGGCTCCAACTCCTGGGTTAGGTTCAGGACTTGCTGGGTTCATCCAGGTGTGTGGGGCTCTGGTGAGGTGCAGCAGAGCTGAGCTGGCAGGTTACTTAAAGGTAGTTCTGCTCAGCTGAGGAGTTTCTGCCCTCTCCAGTAAGGCCCTCTGGAGCTGTGCTGCATCTGTTACTGCATCTGTTACTGCTGTTTTACACTGGCACAGAGAGGGAGGCACTGGTTTGTCCTGTGGTGTGCCAGGCCTTTGGCAGAGCAGGGCAGAGTTTGCTCCCTGTGTCACCCTGGCAGTGCCACTGTGCTCTCCTTCAGCTCAGTGTTCAGCTGCCAGGCACAAGGCTGAGACCCTGCACACGACTTCCCTGCACCTCTTCCCTACTAAAAGTGGTCCAACAAACCTCAAGGGTCAAACACAGGGTCGTGTTTTCTTCAGGTTTCCTCCTAAAAGCCCCCCTGTTGCTATAGACTCAGCTCTGGGTGTTGGAAATGGGGCTGAGCAAGTGGCAAGAAGAATTTTTCCCTTTTGTCTTCGATGGGTCTGGTTGGGATCTCCTGCTGCCTCTGCCTGCGTAGGTTGTGTTGGTGGTGACAGTCAGTGGGTGTTTTGGGGAGAGGAAACCTCATGTTGAAGATCTACCAGAGCCAGGGGTGCAGCTTGCACCCCCTCTTTGGTCTGAGGAAGGATTTGGGTGCCTGAAAGCTGCTCAGGTATCTCCCATGTGCATCAATTGGTCTGATGAGAGAATTTAACCCTACCTACAGACTTCAGCTTGCTTAGGGCATCATGGCTTTAACAGGAAAAGCTGCTGGAGTGATTTTGGGAGCCTCCTGTAATTCCTGGTTTAGTTTTATCACAGTCCTGACTCCTCTGGTCTCTCCTGGTCTTCCTCAAACACAGAGCTCAGGGTGCTGGGCTGGCAGATGTGGGCTCGCTCTCAGCTCAGTCACAATCTCAGTGCAAAGCCCAGATGAAGCACTGCCCCAGCTCTGCTGCTCCCCTCTGCTCCTGCTGCAGTGGGGACAGCAAGTGGCACTCATGGGCTGTCACCAGGCAGTTTAAGGGGACTGTAACACTGCTTTCAGAGCAGCAGTGCTCACACTGCATCTCCACAGAGGCAGAGAGAAATCAGCGTCCTCTGGTCTTCCTATGCTTTCATTTTTTTTCTCCAGATGAAATTCAAGACTGTGTAGGAACATTTCGGGAGGGTTGATTGTTTGCTTACAAAGTAAATAGCATTTTTGTCTCTGGCTAAAGTTACACAATGATTTTGTGTAGTCGGTCCATCCCTCGGGGTGTCCAGCAGCAATTGGCAGGACCCTTCCCACATCCACTGCAGCATCACACAATAAGACAGTCCCACTTTCCCAAGCACTGGCTGTGTTGGAGACAGGATACCACATTTCAGAAATGGAAACTCTTACCCTGCTACTTTTCCCTAATTGTATGCACATTTTGTCTGTGCAGACTTCAGCCTTGCCTGTGAATGGGAGTTGAGAGCCAGGGCCAGCTCCAAAGTTTCTTCGAAATGTTGCATTTTTAGTGTCACAGACTGGGCCAGGCTGAGTTTGAGATGAGGAGGAGGAGGAAGGTGAGCAAGCACTGTAGGGAGCTACCACCTCTGATTGTAGCAGTAAATTCTGCTGCATCCCTTGGTTGCTGGGAAAGGCGAAGCTGGCAGCCAGGCTGTGGATGCTCTGGTGCCTCCTCCAGCTGTTTGCAGCTGTCCCCACGGCCTGGGCCAGGGGCAGGCTGGTGCTGCAGAGCTGTGTGGCTGCAGGCTGGATGGGTGGCCTCGGTGGGACACTGCCATGCTCCTGCCATCCTTCCCTGCAGGCCTGGGCAGAGCTGTCCTGCCAACAGCTCCGGTGGGCACCAAACAGGGTCTCGTCTTCCCATAACCAAGTGCCTGAGGAGATGGAGGAGCTCTGCAGTGTAAAAACATCCCAGCTGCGTGTCTCGGTGCTGCCTGCCCCAGGGACAGAGCTTCAGGGCTGGCCTGGCAGGCAGGCTGGAAACAGAAGGGACAGAAATGCAGGGGGAAGCCGAGCCTGGTGCCCAAGGAGAGGTCCCCGGGCTCCCGATGCAGGACAAGGGGCTCCCTGTGCCTGAGCCCCCGAGCTCACAGGCACAGCCCAGTGTCTGGCCCGGGGCACACCCGGGTTATTCCTGAGACCCTCCGAGGAGGGATGTTTTCCCGATGACATAGTGTTTGTTGCAGGGACTTCGTTCGTCCCAGGGACTCGTCTCTAATTTATCCCAGGATGGGTTTCTATAAACAGCCGCTATTGTCATACCACAGCCGGACCCTCTCGACGAACAGATCGGGATCCGATCACCAAACGCTTCCCTGAGGGCGAGGTGAGTCTGGGGCTCCTTAGAGCTCGGTAAGCAGCTGCGGGACCAAAAGAAATTTTGAAAAGCCCTTCTTACAGCACAACTTCGGAGCCACCTTTGGTGGGCAGAGCGGGGCTAACCCGGGCAGAGCCGGAGGTGAGGCCCCTCGGCCCCAGGGCAGGCGCGGCGCTCACCTCTCCTCACCCGCGGCTTCTCCCTTTCCCTCGGTGCCCAGGAGCTCGTGTGGGGGCAGCTCGGGTCCCCGGCAGCCTCCCCACACGGCCCACCTCAGCGTCCCGGCGGGCCCGGCCGGTGTCAGGTTGGACAAACCCCCCGCCGCCGCTCGGCCCCGCCGCAGCTTTCCGGCCCCTCCCTCCGGCTCCCGGGGTCCCGCGGCCCCTTCCCCGCGCCGCGGAGCGGAGCAGCGCGCCCGAGCCCCGGTAAGTGCGGGGGAGCCCCGGTAAGTGCGGCCGAGCCCCGGTAAATGCGGGATAGCCCCGGTAAGTGCGGCCGAGCCCCGGGCGCGGGTCCCGGGCCGCTCCCGCAGCCGGCGGAGCGGGTCCCGCTGCAGCCCCTCGATCCCAAGCCCTCTCCCGGCTGCCGGGACGAATACGCGGATATTTCCTTGCGCCGTTCCTCTTCTTCCTCCTCTTTTATTTTTTTTCTGTCGGTTTGAACAGTGGCAAATTTGTCAAAGGGGGAAAAAAAAAAAAAGTTGCCGTGGATGTTTGAGAGCTGTTGCTTTATTGGAAACGAGTCCGTGGGTGGAGGCGAGCGCAGCCCGCGGGGCGGTGGGAGTGAGTGTTTGCGGAGCAAATGTCATCCGGCCGTGGGGGGAGCGCTGCCGGGGTTGTTCCACAAACGCGCTCGCCGAGTCGTGCAGGATCGCTCGCCTCCCCTGAGCCGAGCGAAGACCAATGGGAAGTTTGAAAGGAAGAGGAGAAAGTATATGGCACGGCTAAGAAAAGTGCTCTCTGCCTGGTTTTTCTGGTATGCTTGGATTTGTGGAGCGAGCAGCGTTTAAATGGACCGGGGGCTGCGCCGGGGAGGTTCGGGGGCACCGGGGAGGGATGTGCTGGGGAGGTTCGGGGGACCAGGCTTGTAGGGTCAGTGGAGGAACGGAGCTCCCGGCCGCAGAATCCCTCGGTGTGTTCAGGGCTGAGCGAAAGCCAGCCGCTTCTCTGCCCCCACGCCTCCCCTCACCTTATCTCTTGCTCTGGTCGCTCAGGGGCTTGTGCAGGAGCCTGTCGGTCGCCCCGAGCTGAGCCGCCCGCGGGGAGCGAGGGCACAGGAGGAGGGTTCGGGCACACGGACTCTTTAACACCTGCAGGAAGGGCATTGGAGCTCATCTGTGCCCCGCTGGTATCGAATTTTCTCCCTAAATCTTTAGTTTTCTTTGGAAAGGAAAGCTGCCGTTGTTGCCAAGTTGTGTCAGCACCGGGTTCGGTTTCTCTGCCCCCATAGGCGATGAGTAGAGGGGCGGTGTTCGGAGCGTGTGTGATTGTCCCACAGACCATCAGCACCTGAGTTCTCTCCTTTCCTGCTCCTCCTCGGGACACATCTTTGCTTTAGGCATCCTGGTCCTTGCAGTTGCAAACGGAGGCTGTGGGCACATCCCATAAATGTGGCTTTACTTGTAAAATACGTCATTTGAAAACAAAAACTACAGCTCGTGGTGTACAGTTAATGGGTGTAAAATTATCTGGGAAGACTTTGGACACGAACCA
Organism: Aleadryas rufinucha; assembly: GCA_013397815.1. Taxonomy (NCBI): domain Eukaryota; kingdom Metazoa; phylum Chordata; class Aves; order Passeriformes; genus Aleadryas; species Aleadryas rufinucha. Next base: position 36,058 of record VZTH01000009.1, read on the forward strand.
CCCTTATTAGTGGAATGGATGAAATTAGTTTTATTATGAAAGATTTTCCCCTCATGACAGAATGGAGGCTACAGAGGCCAAGCCCCAGTCTTTCAACTGGTTCTTTTCCCAAGTGGAGTCAGCTGCACCTTCAAAATCCCTTTGAAGACAGTTACACCACCATTAATAGGGCTGATGTTGGCCTAAAAATATCATCCAAAAATCACACTCTTAATTGGCATTGCTTTGTTGGCAAAGCTTTCCCAGTGCTGCCTTACTCTTCGAGAGCCATGTTATTTTAATTGCATCAATGTATTCTGTCACGAAGGCAATGCTCTGAGCAGGATTTACTGAGTTTAGTGCAGTGGCTGGAGCTGTAATTTCTCCACTAAAGACAAGAAACTGATGGCAAAGCCATCATGGAGCTCTTCAGCTCTGGTAGCTCCTCAGGGATCCCACTTCTGTGGGACTGCATCAAGCTACTCTGCAAGTGATACTGGGAAAAACAATAAGTGAACAGTAGCCTTGCAGTGTATATAAATACTAGGAAAGATGGTTTTCTTTTAGTTTAAATCAGTTTTTGTGATTGAAGAGATCTCTTTTCTTTCCATCCATGCACTTCAGTACCCTTCCAGTTGCATTAGATGATCATGGGATATTAGACACTTCTAAATTTGTCTGATCTTCTTGAAGCTGGAAGAATTGGTGTTGTGCAGCTCTGTGCACTGAGCGTAGGTGGCCTTTGAGAGGTGATGGTGGGCAGAGAGTCCCACAGTGCTTGGTGGCATCAAAGATGACATTCCAAACAAAGCCCTTTCTGTCCCACTCAGGCAGAGCAACAACAGCCCCCATCTCTGGGGGCTGGGGGCGAGTGTGGCTGAGGATCAGCTGGCCCATTGCAGGAGGCTTGTGAGCTCACAGGAGGCCTGAGCAGAGCGCTCCTGAGTGTAGCTCTGCTCCTGCACGTGTGTGAGATGGAGCCCAGCAGCACCCCAGGCTGGCTCTCGGGGCTCAGTGGTGGATTTTGGAGCAGCAGCACGGGGAGGAAAGGGCATCTCCTGCAGTGCTGTGTCTGGCTGGGATGGAGCCCTGGTGCTGCACTGTCTGGGAACTGTTTTGCTGGACAGTTCCTCAGTGACAGGAGGGGACACTGCTGGGGTTTCCCTGCTGCCAGAACCCCTCCAGCACTGCGGGCATCCCTTCCTCTGGATCTGCAGGAGCAGAGCAGTCACAGCCCTTCTCCAGGCTGCTTTCACTCCGTGATTTTGTGCCTTTTTTGTGTGTACTGGCACCTCTGAGGGCTCCTGTTGCTCTCGTTGCTGTGGTGTCTGGTGACTCAGTTCTCACAGGCTGCATGGAGGCTGTTGGGTGTGGAAGGGACCTTGGCTGTCCCTCCCCACCATCCCTGTGCCCTCAGATCTGGCCTCCCATGTAAGCCAAACCAAGCCTCCTGCCATCCATGCCTCTCTTTGCTGCCATCTCCCCTTAATCCAGGGGGATGACAAATGTTTACAGGGTTGGTTTTCTCTGTCAAACTGTTCTTTGGGAATGTTTCCATGCCTGGGAGTTTCTTCCCACAGTTTGTGGGTACAAGGTGGGATTTAACTGCTTCTGGCAAAACCAGAAGTGTCTCTTACATTCTGCAGAGGTTTTTGGTGGTTGCTGGAAGACTTGCAGTGGGCACATGCTTTCCTACAGCTGCCTTCTGGCTGTTCAGCAGAAGAAACCAGAGTGCTGCTGGCTGGGGCCTGGCTGCCTCTTCCACGAGCCTGTGACCTTGGGGCCACTGATCTCATGTGGCCTCACAGTGCCCTGGGAGCTCCCCTTCCTCCTCTGTCCCAGGGCTGAGCATGCTGAGGTGTTTTCCTTAGTTGTATGCAGATCTCTAGTGACAGAAAGAACCTTGACTCTTAATTACTGTGCCTCTTATCTCCTCTTCGATGTGCCACCAGCCCATATGTTTAGAATAAGGCTCTGATCTCGTGATATGGGCTCATGCATTCACTTTTGTTTAGCTTTTCCCCCCATTCTGTTGCATTAGAAATTTGGATTTCCTTCCAGCTCATTGGCATAACATGAACCTTTCTTTCTGCTGGAAGTGACATGTTGCCTTTAATAACAGGGGCCTGTATTTAATATCCCAAGAAATCCTTTCCAATTTCATGTTCATATGGATCAGGAGCTAAACAAAAGAGACTTGGAAAGGGACTTCCCAAAAAGTGCTTTGTTTTCTCCTGCTTATGTTATTGTGGTCTTTTTGCTGGAAATCAACCTGTCGAAACAAACACGTCCCTCTGAGGTATGAAGAAATGCAGCTCACCTGTGGCCTGGCCACTCCTCCTCCTGCTGAACATGACCAGAGCAAGACCAGACCCTTCGAGTTAATGTTTTCATTCCTGTTCCAAACCGAACCTATTCCTCATGAAAATTAAGCCGTGTTAATTACACCTCTTGGTTTGCATTAGGGCAGATGTACATTCCTGCCTGTCTTGTTTGCTGATGAGCTCTGTGGGTTGGATCCAGGGGCAGGGAGAAGGTGAGGCTCTGTCACTGATCCGCTGACCACCACCCAGGCGTGACCCCGCGGCTCCCCGCGTCGGGGAGGTCAGGGTTGGAGCGGGGGTGTCACTGCCATTTATGGCTGGGTGCAGCGAGCCTGGGGCTTTCCTCAGTGTGGGCTTCTTTTTATGAATGAAGGCAGGCAGGGAGAGCCTGCCCAGTGCCAGGAACACGGGGAGGGATGGGGTGGGAGCGTGGGAAGCGCGGTGTCCCCGGCGTGGCACAGCTGTAGGGACAGCCAGCTGCCACGGGCTGGGCTCGGGGCACCCCACAGAACAGCCACCAACACCTCCTTTCTGTGGCATGAAGGCTGGGGAAGTGCCCCTCCACTCCTCCAGACTTTCTGCCTGTTTTGGTAGGAATTTATTTATTTTAATTTTTTTTTTGTGTGTGTGATCCTTGGCATGAAACTTCTTTTAGTTGCATTCTAGTTTTTACTCCTGACTCTGTTCACTGAGAATACCTTGGAGACAAGGAGCTCGATTTTTCCTGTATCCACAAAACCTTTTAGCAACTGCTAACCCCTTACACCTGTACACGTAAGTCAGGAAAGGATCTTAATGCAGTTTTGTCTAGACTGCTGGTGGAGGGAGAGAGAGAGAAAGCAATTCCTGGGGCAGGCATACATGACCTGTTTGAAATAGAAAATACAACCAGCAAAGATTATATCCCCACCAGAGCTGGCAGAAGGGGTCTTATGGGTGTTCTTAATCCACCTCACTGCAAATCCAGCCAGGTTAGCTCAAACCACCTTTGTTTTCCACTTAAATTAGCTGAGTCTGCAGTAGCACAGTGAATGTTCCCTCTGTCCCTCCTGCCAGACGTGTGGTGGGGGACTACCAGCCAGCTGCTGGTCCTCAGCCAACTCCTGCTGTAGCCAGGGCCAGGAGACACCGTCTGTGCGTCCCCCAGGCTTCACTTAATGAGAGCTGGGCCCTTTGGCCACGAGCAGCTCGAGATGTGCCCCTTAACGCTCTGTCTGTGCTGTCCGAAATCATCTCAGGTCGGTGCCTGTCCCCCAGCTCGTTGCTGTTCCTCCTGGCAAATTCCTCAGGACCCTGGTGCTCGTGGGTGGGGTCAGCTGAAATCCTTCAGGGCATCTCTGAGGTTCCCACTGAACTGCTCTTGTACCCCTGGAAGGACAGACCTGTTCTTCCACCTGAGCGCTTGTGAACCGCTGAGGATGGTGCTGGATACGCAAGGACAGAGGTTTAGGGGATGCCTGTGGGATCTGAATTCCTGTTTAAATTGCAAGACAGTTTGTTGTCTGAGTTTCTGTGACAATCACATTTCACAGAAAAAACTTCAGGGACTGTTGCTTTTCTGTGCTGTGCTCTGGGCTTTGGAGAAGAGGTTACTTACAAAGAAAATTAAGGTGAAAGCTGGAAAAACTCTTTTGCTGGTGTCATGAATCAGGTCAGAATGAGAGAATTCATTTGAAACTCTGAAGTGAAACCTTTTCACAGGAGAGCGCTACTTTAAATATCTGTCTGGAATGGGGGAAAAAACCCCCACTTCTGCAAATGATTTTTTAAAAAATAATTAAACTCCACTGTTTAGAAATGATTGATTATTGTAGCATGTGAGCGCTGCGAAGTTTCATCTATTCACAGCAGTATTTCAAATGATTTAAAGTTGTTTGTTCAAGGTTTGCCTTTAGTATGTCATTAAATGTCAAGGATTTATTCCAGCTGTCCTCCACAAATGTATCACTTGTGAAGGATTTTGCATGGGAACAGGCTGCCAGATTTTAGTTTTGATAGCAAAGCCCAATTTTGTTTTATTTTTAATCTAGCTTTGCTTTGCTAAGGGTATTGCTGGCTCTAAATGGAGTTGGCAGAGAAGATGGTAGGAGCTCTCCTGGGCAGAATTATTGGACCTGGCTGCACCTCCTGCAAGCCCCTGAGCCTGGGGTCAAGGGTGGGCAGCTTGTGCAGATGTCTGACCCCACTGACCACTGCCAGCCCTCCCCTGCTCTGGGCCCTGCTGGACACTGCCTCTGCACGGTTCCCACGAGCACTTCCTGATTTGCTTTAGACAAAACCAAGTGGATTATGTCAAGACACTAATTAGACTACTGCAGATAATCCTGCTGGCTTTGGGGTTTGTCTCTTTTCTTTCCTGAAGTGAATCAGTGGGGACTGAGAGGCTGCTCCACCATCCACACCCGAAGGAGCTGGGCTGGGGGAGGACGGGCTGCTGGGGGCACAGCCCAGGGCAGGGACTGGCACCACAGAGGTCATTAGTGAGAAGAACTTCTTGGACTGAGCTGCTGTGCCAGGCCTGTGGGGGCTAACTTTTTATTTATTCAGTTTTCAGAACCAGAACAGCTGTATTTGGTGCCCCTAATCTCATCTGCCTCGTGCATGGAGCTGTCGTACAATCAATACAACATCCAGCCTGATGATCCTGAAAGAGGATCTTGGGTATGATTAATGTATAAAAACTTGGAGGGCCGTTTGGAAAGGATATAATGGGATACAGAGCAGATTGATTTGGGGGATTTGCCCCTCAGTTCTGAGCTGCTAAGTGGAGTAAATGGCTCTGCTCAGGGGAACTGCAGAATGCTCCGAAACATTCATTTGCCTTTAGAGTGAAACCAAAAATGCAGCCTGCTTTCTGACATGCTCTTTGGCTCCTGGCACGGCTGCCTGCATATCCAGGAGGATGTGTCCTGTGGAAAGTGTGTGTAATAATTGAGAGCTTTTGTAAAATGCAGATGTTAACACGAGAGTGCACGATAAGCAATCTCTCCTCGCTTTTATTAAGATGTTTGCATTCTTCTCAAGGTGTTGACATAGCACACTATACCCTGGGGTGCTGCAAGTGTCTGAATATTTAGGATGTGTAAAAGAACAAGAACATTTAATAATGTCTCTCCAGTCTGGGCAAACAGGTTAACTTGAGTGCATCACTTCTATTCCTGCATTTAAATAGACTGAAGTAAGATGCTGGTAATCAGGAAGGAAACTCACTGGGGTGTACTTAAATTTACTAAAATCTGTCTTTCTGTAACGATCAAAAGAATAAATCAGCACTTTATGATGTTTGCCATGAAGATGAAGCGTGTGTCTAGACCAGGCAGCTCACGGATTTAACTCTTGGCTACATTTCTGTACTTTGGGGTTGCTTGTCTCTGAGGGTACAAACAGCACTGGCTGTGTTTGTGCAGAGCTGGGCACTGTGGCACTGCCACAAGCAGCTCAAGTTCCATGTGCTGCCACACCTGGGGGATGTCTTTGCCCTGGGAAAACTCCCCCTAACTGGGAACTGGAACTCGGTAATTGTGTTGGATCTAGATGTGTTTAGGTCCCTTCCAACCCAAACCATTCAGTGAAAACAGGCAGTGAAGCGTGTCAGGCAAGCATGTGTGTGTTTCAAATAATCTCCACTGGGTCCAAAATGAAATGTTTCCATTCGGTTTTAAGCCTGCTTTTCTAAAACTCATTTAAAGAGCCTAAACAACATCTGCCACCAGGAATGTTTGGGCCTGAACAAAGGGCACAGCACTTATGCTGGTGACAGGGGTGGCTGCAGAGCTGGCTGTTCCCAGGCCCCAAGCCCAGGATTTCTGTCATAACACGAGCAACAACTTCTAGTTTTTCCTCAATGCTGGTTTTTTCCTGATGGGTAGATTAAGCAGGTCTTGTTTCCTCATTAAAAAGAAAAGCTAAGTCAAAGAAGAAAAATGCTTTCTGCAAAACATCCTGTTTTCATCTTTATTTAATTAACAGGTTTTAAGTTGTAGTCATCCATCTGACCTGCCTCCTGTCCCCTCCCCTCCTTATTGACACTGATATTAGAAGTATGGGAAAACTGAGACTGTTGGCAAAATGGGTGGAAAATCAAATGTTTAATGTTTTGCTTGAACATTTTGTGGTTTCTCCTGAAATTCTTCGTCTGAAACAAAGGATGTTCTTTGTTCTTTATTGGGAGGCTTGCTTTTTACTTGGAAAAAAAAAATGCAATGTCATTGTGGATTGCAGAAGTTTCTACAGAAATGACAAGTTCTCTACAAAAACTTTTTTTTAAGACCTGGAAAAAAAGGAGACAGTTACAAATTGCAAAAAAAAATTGACTGGTTTGATGTTTTTTTGGCAGCTTCTTCCAAATACATTCAGAATCAAAATGTTAGTGATTTGGAAAAATCTTGAAATAGAGTAATTTCACATGACCCCCTCTTGGAAGCTTCTAGGTTTTGCATTCTTTGCTCCGACACAATTCCCACTGAAGGAATACTTCAAAAAAAACCAAGATTATGGATTCTTTTAAAAATGTCATTCCTTGCTTTTCGGGTACCGCGCTAAGTTGTGTTTACGTCTCTTAATCTTAGCCTGATTTATACGATCAAAACAAAGCGGTTGTGGATTTGTTTGGAGTCTGGGAAGGATGGGAGCTGAGCCACGAGACAGGCGGCGGCTGCCCGGTGGGACCGGGGTGCCCAGCTCCTCCAGCTCCATGTGGGGGTGCTGTGGGGTCCCCTGGGCACCCCATTCCTCTGTCCCCTGGACCCCCTGTCCCCCTGGGCACCCCATCCCCTGTCCCCTGGCCCTCCACCCCAGTGGGCACAAAGGAGCAAGCAGCGAGGGTGGGGTGATGGTGGTGATCCGAAGTGGGGGAAAACAAGGTGGCTTTGGGATGGATGTGGGGTGAAAGGGCTCGGTGGTCCCACACCTCCTGCCCTTCCAGCCAGGCTGGCCCCGTGCCTGTGCTGTTAAATAGCTGCTGGTTGTCACTCCATGAGTATTCCTTTGTTATTTCGGAATCACTGAGACACTTAATTGGCTGTTCATTAGCTGCCGTAGAGAAAAATAAGATTTGATTAATCATCATTTCAGCAAATTATAGCCTGTTCTAGGGGCTAATGACATTAAGCAGCGGAGAGCTGGCTCCCTGCAGGGAGCTGTGCCCTGCCCTGGCTGTGCAGCCCCTGCCTGGCCTCACCTGGAGGGCTTGGGGGCACCGAAATCAGAGGTCACCCACACGAGTCAGGGATGGGGCAGCTGCACTGCCAAGGTGAGGACCATGGAGTGCTGCTGGAGTGCAGTGGAGGTGGTGCCTGGGGCTGCCAGCGGTGCCAGCTGTGGGTTCCCTACAGCAAGGCCCTGGCACAGGGTGCCCAGAGCAGCTGTGGCTGCCCCTGGATCCCTGGCAGTGTCCAAGGCCAGGCTGGACAGGGCTTGGAGCAACCTGGGATGGTGGAAAGTGTCCCTGCCCATGGCAGGGGGTGGAACTAAATGAGCTTTAAGGTCTCTTTCAACTCAAACCATTCCCTGATTCTGTGATATAAACACAGCCATCAGCAGAGACGGCTGTTGGCCCCAATTCCTAACCTTTGAGGTCACCTCACTTCCTTTCTGTTGCTTTTTTTTGTCAGCAGTTGTCATTATAACCGATCAAGATCAAATTTCTGAGCTGAGATGTTGAATTCACCCTTGAAGAATATGTATTTTTCTCTGCAATAGCCCATTACATTATTCCAAGTTTTACCTTACCCACATGCTGATTTCAAACAGTACTGGGCTTAGTAAATTATGCAGCAGGGAAGACAGAGCTCTCACCTTTGCTTTAGAATAAAGGTCAAGAGTTTGAAGACAGGAAAGCTCCAAGATGCAGAATGCAGTTGTTAGAAATCCCACACAAGGTATTTGTAGGTGTTAAATACCAGGGCAAGAATTTAAAAAGCAGGTTCCTTACGTGAAATTGCTTTGCTGCATTCTGGCCAAGAGTTTAAGTTCCCCAAAAGTTCTCTGCCATCTTTTTGTCTTACATCTTTCCTTTTCCAAGATCCATGGCTGTTCCTTCCCTTTAATCTCTGTTAGGCCCCTCTCCTGGCTGTTGAAAAGCAGCTCTATCTGCTCCCCCATCTGCCCAGGGCTGTGGGACAGAGTAACAGAGACCTCCCGTCCCCTTGCCAAGTGGGGTCCCTCAGCCTCCCTGGCTGGATTTAGCAGTGATGGGGTCATTGACAATGTTGACACTGGGATTACACGGAATTTGCTCTCACAAAAGCTGGGGAATAGCACAATCATTGTCAGTTTGTGTTTGACCCTTTTCAAGACCAAACACTGAGGAAATGCCTGTACCAGGCTCATTGTTATCACCTGGGTTTGGTGCTCAGTGTTTAGGACCTGAGTGGGGCTGGACGAGCAGCAGTGACAGGATTTGAGGACTATTCTTCCTCTTCTCCTCTGCACCTTCTCTGGTGCGTTCATCCTTGGCAGCTTCACACCAGGTTTAACTCTCCCCTGTGCAGAATTTGGGAAGAAGAGGCATTTCCTCCTTCTCTCAGGTGTAGTGTTCTTGTCAGGCGTGATGGTGATTGCAAATTCAAACCAGAACTAGATCATTAACAGTAGAATATTAACAGAGGAGTTAATTGGCAAAGTTTAGAGGTTTGATTTTTGGAGACTGTTAATCGTGTAGCTGACAGCAACACTGGAGAGGAACGGGTGGGACTCTTCCAGCCCAGCTTGTGTAACATCTTCATCACCAAAGATCCCAGACCAGGTGCCCAGGGCTTTGCTGGGTCTCGAGGGGCCTCAGCAGAGCTACCTCGGTGAAGAGCCTTGGCTTTGGCCATGGGGATGGTGGTGGCCCCAGCACTGTGGTGGTGGCCCTCAGCAAGGAGGGCTGGCCCCTCTGTGTTGGGGCTGTGGTCCCTTCTGCACCAGGAACCCAGGGGAAGGGCGACAAGGGCCTCAGCATCCCCCTGAACCCCCCCTGGGGTCTGCTAGGGGGAAATGAGCTATTTTAGGGCCCCCTTGGGGTGGAGGAGGCAGCCCCAGCGCTGCCCTGGCTGTACCTGGGTCAGGCAGCCCTAGGCTCAGCTTTGAAATGTGAAGCAGCTTCCNCCCAGACCAGGTGCCCAGGGCTGTGCTGGGTCTCGAGGGGCCTCAGCAGAGCTGCCTCGGTGAAGAGCCTTGGCTTTGGCCATGGGGATGGTGGTGGCCCTCAGCAAGGAGGGCTGGCCCCTCTGTGTTGGGGCTGTGGTCCCTTCTGCACCAGGAACCCAGGGGAAGGGCGACAAGGGCCTCAGCATCCCCCTGAACCCCCCCGGGGTCTGCTAGGGGGAAATGAGCTATTTTAGGGCCCCCTTGGGGTGGAGGAGGCAGCCCCAGCGCTGCCCTGGCTGTACCTGGGTCAGGCAGCCCTAGGCTCAGCTTTGAAATGTGAAGCAGCTTCCTTAAGCATTGCAGGGGGTAAAAAGTGAATTAACCATATCATAGGCACATGGTACTTCCCTGCTCAGATTACACTACAAAATCTGGGCAGTTCCTCAGATAGAGCTGGAAAAGGGGATTTGGGAGTGTGAGCAGCACTTGGAGCAGAGCACAGCTGACATGGCTGGGAACAAAAGGTGACAGGAGAACTCGCCACATCTGCATTGCTGCTCATACACAGGTCAGCAGAAATCTTTCCTAACTGGACATTTGTTGCAAATTTGCCGGGAGAAGCGTAAAATAACTTTGTTTGAGTGCTGGCTTTGCTTTGTGCCTTGTGTTCTGCTAGTTGCAAAGCTTGTATCTGGCTGGGTTTCACTTTGAGTTTTGTATTTTGTTTTCCAGATTAACTTTTTAACTGTTCTTTGGGCTCTAAAGGTGTTGTTGAATATCTCCAGTTTGATGCAGTTTAAAGACTTAAGTAGAGAGGGGCGGGTTTGCTTTGTTAGTTAAGGCTGCTAAAGCTGGGTCTTTGCTGCTCGTGGACAAAGCTTTTTGCTTTTTTGCAGAATGCTCCATAAGCAACACATGTGTTTGTGCTATTAGTCAGATCTTCACGGGCTTTTTTTTTTTTGTTGTTTTCTCCTCAAAGTGAGCTTCTTACAAAAACAATTATTTTTAATGCCACTTCTGGCCTTTTGACTGGGAATTCAAAGTTTTGCCTCACAGGCTGGAGCGAAAGTTAGGTTTGTTTTTGTTAATGTAAGTCAAGGAGTAGCAATGATTCACTGTGACAGGCTGAATGTGAGCCATATGAACCGAGCTGCACAGGCATAAAGGAGGATTGTGCTGCAAAATATCTCCCAGTAATTTAGATTTTGACACACTTACCCCTTCTCAAGTTGCATTTCCCCCTCTCCTCGCACTCCTGCCCTTCCCCCACCATCCAGGATCTGATGTGATGGAAAAATATAGGCATTGTCTCTGGGATTAGGAATGGCTGGGCTAAAAGTGCTTTGCCTCTGCGGATTTTATCATAGCAGTGTGAGAGCTTCCCAAAGAGATGGTAATAATTACATACACTTACAGACAGGGGCTGAAATGACGGCTTTTTGGGCTGAAATAACTGAGTTTTGGGATGATCACTGCTATCCCTGGGTGCTGGTTTGTGTTGCTGGGATGGTCTGGGGTGGGTTCCTGCTCTGAGGGGTGTGAGTTACATGGATTTGCTGGAGCCCAGCTCCCAGAGCCTGCAGGGGACAGGGACAAGGCTGTGTCCAGGAGCTCTGCCTGGCCCCAGGAGACCCCAGCACGGGGCCACCGTGTCCCACTCCTTGGGCACGATTCTACAGTGCCATTTCCTTCCAATTAAGCACTATTGATTTCTTTTGTGTGTACTTTGGAGTTTTTGCTGTAGATCTCTTTTTTCCCCTCCCCTCTTTATTCTGTGGTTTTCTGTGTGAATGGCAAATGAGGGCTGTTTTAGTGTTGACTCAGATGATACGTACTCATAACAGGACTTCACATCCAGCCTTTTTATTGATTCAGTGTCTTGGCACTGGGGTGTAGAAAGGAATAGCAAATGGCAGTTCATTGGTGGCTGGGGTTTCTGACCAGTAAGTGAAAGGCAGAGTGTGCAGCTGTGTGTGAGTGTAGTAAGTGTAACATCTATAAAATAAGACACTTTTTAATGGCTCTTAAACTTGGAGATTGGATTCTGTTCTCTTAGGAAGCGTATCCTGCAGATACAACAGACACACGCCAGGGGAAAGGAGAACACAATTTGGTGTTACAGTGAATTTGTTATAACCCAGTGGCCCACTCTGAGCCTCTCTCTCCCTGAAGTTATTACAAAGGATCCTGCTGCAAGTGGGGATAAAGCCAGATGTTAAGGTTTCATTGTGACCCACCTTTGCTGTTTAATGTCGAATGTGAAGTTTTTAAAGCAACCCAAAAGTAACACATTGGATACTATCTTTAAGGCAAAACCCCAGCAAAATGTCTGTCATCAGGTTCCAAACGATTCCTTGCTTCACTTTAACAGTGAGCTATCCATTATATGGTCTTAATTTATGGGATGTTAAACAGTTTCTGGCATTACTGTGCCCCTGCAGGAAGAACAGATGGTACTTTTGAATGAGTTCTGCTATGGGATAAAATGTTCCAGGTCTTCAGCAGATCGTATCCATCTGTAAGAAGGGACTGGCATTTGTGTAAAGTAAACAAGATAAAGTCAAACAACTCAAAACCTTCTACTGAAGGAAAAACAGTGCCTGCAGGGTGAGGTGGTGGTACAGATTGGAAGGTAATGTGGAAAGGTACTGCTTAATACTATTTTAAAGGTGAACACTTACCTCGATGAAACATTCCAGAGGGGAGATCTCATTTATCAGGGCAGGGAGGCAGTGGTCAGTGTGTGATGTGGTCAGTGTGTGCTGACAGTGGCCTGGGTATAACAAGAGAACATTACATTTATAACTGGATAGAGGGCCTGTGGCTTCATCGTGTCCCCACGCGGGAAAGTCCTGTCTGGTGTGATTTCCAGAACTTTGGCTCTCAGAAGAGCATGGAAACAACAAAACCCCAGATTGTGACAGTCCTTGCCCTGCCCATGTATGATGTGGCCAACCCCACATTACTGAGAGGAACATCTCCATCACGATCCATATCTTGTACCCTTCATAGAAGTTTGTCTTGTAGGTGAAACAGGATTGGCAGAACTGTGAGAAGTTGCACCATTTTCCCTCTCCATTCTTATGGATGACCAGGAACTGCTAGAATGGATAGAATCCATCAATTTTTTCAGGGCTCTGCTGGGATTCTTGCAGTTGACCTCCAAGGGAATGATTGCTTTCTCCTCCCTGGCCTCTGCACTGTTGTGGTCCACATTTGGTGAATAATACTCCCTTCAGTTTATTTGTGTTCCTTACAGTTCTGTAAGTTTTGTTCGTATTGCCCATGGAGTTCTCTTTTGCAAAGTGAAAGATCACAGGCTCTGCAGCTTTATCTACCCCAAAATAAGGTAATTCATCATGTAAGATCTCTGTGTGGTGCATAGGTGTGGACTTCCCATCCCTGGAAGTGTCCAAGTGTCCAGGTTGGACAGGGTTTGGAGCAACCTGGGATAGTGGAAGGTGGAACTGGATGATCTTTAAGGTCCTTTCCAGCCCAAACCAGCCTGGAATTCTATGGTAAAGCTCACAGCAAAGGGACAATCCACCCATCCCGAAGAGTTTATCAGGGATATTCATGGCCCTCTGGAGTCTTACCCACCCCTCCACTGATTGCAGATAACCTCATCAGCGAGGTGCCTTCTGGAAAACTGATGTTAAACTGCACCTGTGATTTGAGAATTTAAACTCACCGACCTCTTCGTTCTGTTCTTGCTCTTTGTCCCTTGGGTACCCACGACCGTGGTATCACCACTTGCTGTTAGAGCTGAGCCTGCAGAACCGATGTACTTCACATCACTGAGATCCAGTGCAGGCCTTGCCAGTGGCAGCGTCCGAGCTCGGGCCGGGGGAGCGCGTCCGAGCTCGGGCCGGGGGAGCGCGTCCGAGCGGGCTGCCAGCGCGTTCCCATCGCGGCGGGGTGAGGCAGGGCCGTGCCCCAGGAGGGCTCTCTGCAGGTGCCTCTTGCTGCTGGACCTCAGCCCGGCTGTGCTCCTGGGAGCACTGACAGGGGACTGAGACTGGAGAGCTGAAACGCCTCCCATTGCACTGCTTTTGCTTTCCCTGGGGGGGGTTTTCTCTTTTACTTTTGTTGTTTTAAATACCCAACGTTCTGTGCTCTTGGGGGGCTTTATTTCATCTCTCGTGTTGGTGACTTTCTGCCTTAATTTTCCTTCTCTGTCATGTGCTGGACTGTGCATAACTAATGTGGAAGGAGGGGCTACAACCTCATTCTTCTCCTGTTGTACTAATTATTTATTTCCCCTTGTATTAATTGTCTTTACAGTTATAAGATTTCCTCAGCTGGAAAACAGTTTCCTTCCCTTCCAGAAGATCATTGACCAAATCATAAATATGTATTTTAATGTGCCAAGACCAAACAAATTCTTTGTACTAGTCAATTCCGCTTTAGGCGGAGGATTGTTTGCTGTGATGAAAATCAGATTGAATTTACTGTGTGGTCAGTGTGTTCAACAAAACCAAGATGATGTTAAAGTATTCTTGTTTAAATTATGTGCCTGTCTATAAGATAACAGACAATTTTTCAATCAGCATTTACTGTTAATGCAGTATCATCTGGATTGCTGGGATTTCTCTTTTGAATGTTCCACCTGTAGTTGCAAGTGATGATGGGTTTACTTGTATTGGGTGATGATCAGTAACTTCAAATATTCAAGAGGATGCGTTGCACACTTACCCAGCAGATCACAGTAACTTCCTGTGGTATTAGAAAATGTAATGTAATTTACAAAATAAGCAAGAGTTGCTTTTCCAATCTCATTCTGGTCTGTAGATGGAATATGGTACAGAGCCACAAACTGCTGTGAACACAGGAACTGCTCACGTGCATCTGAGGGCAGAAGCTGTCTCAGTGTGTTTGGACACTCAGCAAACCATCACTGAGTGTGCCAGCTCGGGGTTCTGTACAGAAACAGAAAAAAGCAGTGCTCCTATCCCCAGGAAATCATTCTGCAAACTAAGGTTACCCCCTGGACAATCTGGATCTGGTCCCTGTCAAAGGAAGGAAGTCACGATCCAGGATTCCACACCTACTGCAGGCAGAAGTGTTGTGCACCTTCCTTAAAGAGCAAAAGGGTGCCAGGGATTGCAAGAAATGTGTGTTTCTTTATCTGTTTATGTCGAAAATTTTCAGCAAGAATTAATGCTAGATATTTTGCTTGTAGCAATCACGCCTTTCATTTTATGATGGCCTCTAAATAGCTTCAAAACTACTTCAGCTTGGTTCTAAATAAATGCACTGCCTGTAAGAGGACAGGTCTTGTCACTGAAGGGAACCAGACATGGGCTGTGATGCCTCCTCTGGGACACTTCTGTGGGTTCCAGTGTGCAGGGAATGGGGTGGCACTGCTGCCCTTGGCATCTCCTGAAGGATACACAGGGCTGCCAGCGCTCTCCATCTGATCCCCTCTGGCCCATCCCGCGACTGCAGGAGCTCAGCACCTCCCTGGGCAGCATCAGTGCGGGCCCAGCAGGCAGGGAAGGTGCCAGGCAGGGTGGGTGTGCTGGGGCTGTGGGACCCTGAGCCGTGCCCTCGCCCCGAGGACTCGCAGCACACCCGGGAGTGGAACCTCCCTGAGCCTGGTGTTCCTGCAGGGAGGCACAGCACAGTTCAGATCCCAGACCTGGGAGTCACAGCAGCTCTGCACAGCCTCTGGGGGTCTGGGAAGGATAAACCCAAGGTTTATAAACAAGGAGGCAGTGCAAGTGGGACTTGTGTTAGCTCACCTGGCATTGTTGTTGTCTCTGCACCATGGGCTCTGAGGTGGAGTGGCAGAGCAGGCTCCTCTCCTCTTCAGTTTGGCATCCAGCAAACCAAATTAATTTCATTATCTTTTATGGAAAGTTTGTGCAGGAACGCTTCGGATTGATGGATTACATCTGTGGCTGCTGACTGATTAGCAGCATGATAGATGCAGCTTCATTTACAGGGATTTACTTTCATTCATGAGGAAAAATTGAAGGTTTCTTTCCAGCACATTTTTTGCATTAAAAGTTTTCAAAGTGCTCAACAAATGGTAGGCTTTGATTTCCATTTGTTTAATGCCTGTGGTAATTAACATTTCTATGAGAACATTTTAACCAAGTGTTCTAGTTTTTCCTCCATTAAAATAATAATTTTTTGCTTTAGCTAAAGAATTTAATTGGTATATATAATAACCCTGATACAGGCTCTCTTTTGTCATCATATGAGAGGAAACTGTTCCCAAGGAATGATTGCTGCTGCTTTTTGTGGATTTTATTAATTTATAATTGGCAATATGCCTCGTGGTACATCCAGTCCATACTCCAGATATGCTCCTGTCTGCAGTCCTTGGAGGGAGAGGAGGTATGTACATGAGTGCTGAAACAAATCTGAGTTCCTTTTCTTCAGACCAAAGAGACATGGGCAGGTGCTCAGCCAGATTAATTAATTGGGCATTTTTCAATGCAGACTGGCAAGGCTGGATCCTTAACCCAGCCTGCTTTTTGGAGCTGGTTTTTAAATCCTGTCTCCTTCATGACTTGTAGAAAACCCTAGGATTGGGAATGAGGAAGAGAGGCTGAGCAGCAGCAGAGCAAAAGGAGATGACTGACTGTGATGCTGGTTCCTTTTCCTGTTGGGAGATGAATCCATGCCATGGCTGTGTCCATGGATCTGCTCTGAAGGTTCAGGTGCAGACTGGCCTCTGCCAGGAGAGGTTCTGTGCAACCTGCCCTGCCCTGAAGCTCAAAGATTTTTGTTCAGGCTTACTTCAGGTAGGTTTTACGGGCAGAAGGAGTGGTCAGGACAGTTGCTTCTTCTTGCACTGCTGCTTCTTGTCCCTTCCTCTGTGTCCAGATTAGAGCAGAGCAAACTCAGAGGGTCACAGTC
Organism: Aleadryas rufinucha; assembly: GCA_013397815.1. Classification (NCBI taxonomy): domain Eukaryota; kingdom Metazoa; phylum Chordata; class Aves; order Passeriformes; genus Aleadryas; species Aleadryas rufinucha. The sequence continues at coordinate 52,302 of VZTH01000009.1, forward strand.
AAGAGTGGGACTGGGATTATTCCAGCAGTAATAATGGGCTCAGGACTGCACAGTGGGCTGAAAATGTTGTAAATGACGAATTCTGAGAGCACTTACTGTAACCTAGAAAATGTAATCCCAGTGACTCAAGACAAATATTCCCTTGAAGTGAGAGTTGGAGGTGGAAATGAGAGCAGTGATGCCTCCGAAACCTGAAAAAGATCCCAAGTGCTGGATAAATTTGAGCCAGCATTTTATCTATGGGAAGTTAAGGAGTCTTCCTTCTCCAGTTTTCCCCCCAGTTTTTCTCCTGAGGAACAGCACAGAGAATGCCCTCTGTCTGTGGAACAGAGATGGGGTGTCCTGTGTGCTGTTATTTATGTTAGGGGCAGAGCACAGGCAGTCCCGTCGGTGTGCAGAGCTGGTTTTTTGGAGCTGGTTTTTTAAATCCTGTCTCCTTCATGGCTTGTAGAAAGCCCCAGGATTGGGAACGAGGAAGAGAGGCTGAGCAGCAGCAGAGCAAAGGAGATGACTGTCACACAGCCTCGCTGGGTGCCTGCTGCAGCTGGGGCAGCTCGAGATGTATTTCCTCAGCTGTGGAGCAGAGCCTGGCTAAAGGAGCTGGTTTGTTGCTCCAGTTGGTTGCTGAGAGCACATTTATTCTCTTGAGGGACAGATCTGGATCCTGTTGAGTCATGAAGGAAGAGAGTTTGATCTTGGGTCCTTGTGGGACTGCTGCATTGTGAGAAACCATTGTGCCTTTTGAGTGGAATGTGTCAAGATTTGCAGTCTCCTCCTGGAGAAATGCTGGCTGTAGGCAGCAGCTGTGTGTGGTGTGGATCAAAGGGGATATGCTGACAGAGCTGTTGTGGGGAAGCTGGGAACCAAGGTAGCAGGATGCTACGAAATGTTCTCTCCTGTACGTGTTCCTCTCCACACCAACAAAGACTTTCACCATTAATTACGAGAGTGACAAAGTCAGGACGCAATTACTGAAAAATTATTTGCCACAAACTCACTGTATTGACATTTTGTGTTGACACGGATTTGGAATTAATTGGCAGACTGAAGCAAACCCCTCTGAGTTACTCTGGGGTCTCAGATCCAGTTCTGCAGCTCAGATGGAGGCAGCACTGCTGCTCTGGCTGGGAGCAGGGCTGCCTCACAGGTACGCTGTGGAAAGCTGCCTGGCAGCTCCCCTCAGCCTTCCCTCATGAAAACCGCTGTTAATTATTTCCAAATTGCCACATGGCAGCGCACAGGGCAGGAAAGGCCACTTGCTAAGCTGTCAGTTAAATAGTAGGCTTTCTTTTGCCTGATTTGGATTTTAGATGGGGGTGGGGAAGTTTTCAGTTTGATCTGTTCCGAAAGAGCTGCCTGAAGTAGGTAGGGAGTGCCCAGATGTTCCAACCAACACATTTCCCAAAAGAAGGTCTGTGCTGCTGGCTGTCACTGCTTAGGGCAGCAGGGCTCAAAGTGCATAATAAAATACTGGATTAAGAATAAAAATGCACCCAAAACTTAAATCTGCTGCCTGCAGAGAGTTCTAAGTAGCACCAGAGCTCTTTCATGGAGGAGAGAAGAAATGGGGAGAGGGGATCACGGAGGGAGTGGGAATGGCATCTCAGGTTCTGCATGCCGCTGTCCCTGAGGCTGCAGCAGGCTCTTTGCTTGGTGAGAGGCAGCAGCAGCCCTGAAAATGGGAGCTCTATAAAACAGTGGGAAGGGGCAGGGGGCTGGAGCATCCTGGAGGAAGANGGCTTGTAGAAAGCCCCAGGATTGGGAACGAGGAAGAGAGGCTGAGCAGCAGCAGAGCAAAGGAGATGACGGTCACACAGCCTCACTGGGTGCCTGCTGCAGCTGGGGCAGCTCGAGATGTATTTCCTCAGCTGCAGAGCAGAGCCTGGCTAAAGGAGCTGGTTTGTTGCTCCAGTTGGTTGCTGAGAGCACACTTATTCTCTTGAGGGACAGATCTGGATCCTGTTGAGTCATGAAGGAAGAGAGTTTGATCTTGGGTCCTTGTGGGACTGCTGCATTGTGAGAAACCATTGTGCCTTTTGAGTGGAATGTGTCAAGATTTGCAGTCTCCTCCTGGAGAAATGCTGGCTGTAGGCAGCAGCTGTGTGTGGTGTGGATCAAAGGGGATATGCTGACAGGGCTGTCGTGGGGAAGCTGGGAACCAAGGTAGCAGGATGCTATGAAATGTTCTCTCCTGTACGTGTTCCTCTCTTCACACCAACAAAGACTTTCACCATTCATTACGAGAGTGACAAAGTCAGCACGCAATTACTGAAAAATTATTTGCCACAAACTCACTGTATTGACATTTTGTGTTGACACGGATTTGGAATTAATTGGCAGACTGAAGCAAACCCCTCTGAGTTACTCTGGGGTCTCAGATCCAGTTCTGCAGCTCAGATGGAGGCAGCACTGCTGCTCTGGCTGGGAGCAGGGCTGCCTCACAGGTACGCTGTGGAAAGCTGCCTGGCAGCTCCCCTCAGCCTTCCCTCATGAAAACCGCTGTTAATTATTTCCAAATTGCCACATGGCAGCGCACAGGGCAGGAAAGGCCACTTGCTAAGCTGTCAGTTAAATAGTAGGCTTTCTTTTGCCTGATTTGGATTTTAGATGGGGGTGGGGAAGTTTTCAGTTTGATCTGTTCCGAAAGAGCTGCCTGAAGTAGGTAGGGAGTGCCCAGATGTTCCAACCAACACATTTCCCAAAAGAAGGTCTGTGCTGCTGGCTGTCACTGCTTAGGGCAGCAGGGCTCAAAGTGCATAATAAAATACTGGATTAAGAATAAAAATGCACCCAAAACTTAAATCTGCTGCCTGCAGAGAGTTCTAAGTAGCACCAGAGCTCTTTCATGGAGGAGAGAAGAAATGGGGAGAGGGGATTGCAGAGGGAGTGGGAATGGCATCTCAGGTTCTGCATGCCACTGTCCCTGAGGCTGCAGCAGGCTCTTTGCTTGGTGAGAGGCAGCAGCAGCCCTGAAAATGGGAGCTCTATAAAACAGTGGGAAGGGGCAGGGGGCTGGAGCATCCTGGAGGAAGAGTAGAGAAAGGAAGCAGAGAGAGAGAAATCTTAATCCAGGACCTTGAAAGGATGTATTTGAGGGGCACGGTTAGGAGATTGTGCAGGGGTGTGTTGTGCTTGAGTTACTTTTGGTGGGAAATGGTAAATACCTAAATAATGGGGAACTCGTGGAAAGCAGGGATTTGTTCCTCCTGAGAGGGGAGAGAGGAGTGCAGCTCTTGGAAAAAAATGAGAAAAAATTCATTCTTTCACTGATCAGAGCAGCCTCCAGTATTGACAGTGCTCACCTGAGCCTAGAGCTGGTGCTGCTTCCTGGGCAGGGCTCCTGGGAGCTGTGCTGCCCCATCTCCAGGCTGTCTCCACATGTGTGCGGCTGCTCGAGGTGCTGTGGAGCTCAGGGACCTGCCTGCTGCCAAAAGAGCTCTCTCTGTGCAAATTAGTTCATAACTTATGAGCTTTGACAAGTTTTTGTTGGCCGTGCCTTGGGAAACATTTTTGAGTGGCTGTTGCTGAGTTTGCTTTAATCTTTTCCCAGATTTCTTTGGCTGGCGTGGAAATAGCTGGATTATTTAATTGTGTTTTTGAGGAGTATATATAGTCACCTGAAACGTGGTGATGTAAAAAAGAAGAGGGGGAAAAAAAAGTATCAATAGCAAACACGTTTATTTTCACTCCAGTGTAAGAGTTTGGCTCCTTCTGCAGCAGAGCTGTGACCCCAGCCCAGCTGCCAGCACTTGCTGAGCCTCCTGAGCATTGTCCAGAGAGGAACCTGGCTGTGGTCAGTTTGTCAGGGACCTCGTGATCAGTTTGTCAGGGACCCCATGGCACTGATCCTCGCTGCTCTGATCCCATGTTGAGCTCTCCATGTCCCCTGTGAGCCCTTCCTCTCCAGCTCCTCGGCAGCTGCCGTGCTCCCACTGAGTCACTCTGGATCTGCTGCACCAGCAACTCCCCCTGACACAGAATTTCACTCCTCTGGAATCCAGGTACCTGCCCTGTTGTTTTGGGCTGGGCTGGGGTGAAGGGGAGCGCTGACACACCAGACCTAAGGCATCATTCTCCCCTCCCCGGCTCTGTCATTCCCTTGGAAGAAGGCTGCCTTCACTCTCTGGGACTTCAAAACCGCCTTCAAACGCTGCTCATTCTGGAAGAATAACTCCCAGAGCTGCCTGGTCACTCCTGTTAGTGCTTGGCTACTTCAGCTGAAATACCTCGGGTGATGCTTTTCCATTACTGCAGCGTGTCAGGTTCCTGTTTGGATTTGAGCGTGGGGAATGTCCTGGAAAGCTTCTGGAGCATCTCTGCCCGGGGGCGCTTCTGCTGGGAAGGGAGCTCTTATCGGAGTGGCTCCTGGGAGATTCCGTGGGTGCTGATCCCATCCTGCTTTCTTCTTGTTTGTCCCGCTCTCCAGTTCGCTGTTGAATTAAGTAAAAATCCTCCACACTCCCAAATGTCCATTTTTTTTAAAGCTTTTCCATGAAAAGAGGGTCACTGATAACTGATTCCTGACTGAAAACAAAGCTGAGGAAAACTGCCTGCAAAAGCTCTGAGTCCTGAACACAGGCTTGTTTAGCCAAGAACCAGAGCGTTCACAACTCCAGAGTGCTTTACTTTCAATAACAAAAAGCAGCTGGTGTGATTGGGATTTACCTCGGGGTTCATCCTACCCCTCTGCTCCTTCTGCCCAGCACAGGTGCCCCGAGTGGGAAGGCTGGGTTCAGCTCAGGTCTGATTCCACTAATGAGCAGGCAGAGATGATGGGCTCTGGATGTTGCATAAGAGCAGTGAGGGAAGCACTTCTCCCTTTTCATTCATCCTGCCGGTGAATAGCACCGCAGTTCCCTTCCAGCAGCAATCCCTTCCAGCGCCTGGTGAGATCACAAATTTCCGGATTGAGAGGGTGTGAAAGGAAGATCTAATCCACGGGCTGGCACAGCCCAGTCAGGAGTTGCTGGGCTTAGGGGTTGGTTGTTTTTTTTTTTTTTCTGGTTTTCATACAAGACTCAAATACTCTCACAAATTTCCATTTTCTCTTGCGTTTAAAAGGGATTGTTTTTAAATTGTCATTTCCTTCCGTCCCCTCCCTCCTTCCTCCCGCAGTCTAAACGGTGACCGCAGGCAGCGAGGAGCTGCTGGCAGCTGCAGCAGCCCGGAGCTCTGGCTGGGAGAGGTGTGAAAATGCTGGGACTGGGGAAACACATTCCCCCTGCTCCTCGGGATGGGCGTGCTCGTGTGCTCCTGCCTCCTGCCCTGCCTTCTGCAGGGCTTTCACCACCGTGAGAAGAGGTTCAACATCACCAAAAGAGTCACCAGCACAGAGCAGGGCTGTGTTTGGTCCCTGGTCGCGTACAGCTGGAACCTGGAGAGCCAATTTCAGCTGGCTGGCACTGGGAAAGCAGGAGAATCCTTCATGGCAGCTCTGTGGGCTGATGGAGTTGCTCTGTGCACGGGTGGTGAGTGCCAGCCCTGCACTGCCTTTCCCACAGCTTGTTCCTTTGTGTGTCCCAAACCTGGGTGTGGGTCCGTGGGCAAGCTCAGGGGCTGCCCCCAGTTACACCCCAGGACGTGTGCCCCCAGTGCCCGGCACAGGAGGGCTTGCACAGATGGGTGCCACCTTCTGCTCTCACACCAGGCTGGCATCTGGCCCTGCTCACTCCTCCAAAGCAGAAAGTACAGATCAAACCAGCATTTCTGTTACTGTCATCCCCGAAAATGGCAACTTAGTGAGGGACTGAGAGGGGGGACAGAGAAAAGAATGGTTCTGTCTAAACCTCTTCACAAGGATCTGCACCTGGTGAAATCACATCTTCAAAGGTGGAAGTCAGTGGGTTCTCCTACAGTGCACTGGATTTATTCTCTTCACTGCTCTTTGTTTATCAGTGGCTGCCTCTTTTTGTTCAGTGAACATTTGAGGGAATGCTGTTGCTCCTGTGGTATCTCTCCCACATGTGCACACCTTCTGCATGTCTCTGGGGCAACCCTCACACAGAGAGGTTGTGTTTGTGTGGAGTCTTTGAAGGAGAGTGCCTCCTGTCACCTCTGCTTACCTAGAATAAGCTTTCTGGTTCAGCACTGAAATGAAACCATCTGGAAAAAGAATCTCCCAATAAAATGCTCCTCTTAATTTAAAGAAGTTGCACATTTAAAATGTCTAGATCTTCTGTGGGAACACGCTGGTTTCATCAACATTTTCGAGTAATGCGACTGAACAATTCTAATCAAGTCAACATTCTTCCTTTTGGTTTTATGTTATGGCTTTGATTGAAGTAAATCACTTGGAGTATATTGTTTTGCAAAAATGTCAGAATTTATAACTTTTTGGCCCCAAACAGAATTGAAATAAGCATCTTGAAATCTTGTTTTATTCCCCTGCCAGGAGACAGGAATATGATGTTTTTCAGCCAGGACTAGTTATAATTTTGATGGCTGCTGCTGTTAGCCTTGGATGTCCCATCACACAGATACTGGGTTCATCTGCTTTCCTTTTCCATGAAAATGTGTGCCTGCAGTTCATGCTTATTTGGACTCTTTTTTTAAGCTGGTTTTCCATAAAGTGTCTTTACTTTGCCTTTCCTAGGAGTACTTTTTGAAGACTGAATCAAGGCATAAGGAACCACAGCAGCCTGACCTACTGCTGGTTTGCCTCACGTGTTTACTTGGGTAGAGTTTGAGGGACTCAGTCTCAATCCAGAGTGTTGCCCCTCCCTTGCATGGGCACTCCTGCTTGCTCAGGAGGTGCTATGAGCGCAGGAATAGCAACAACTTCTTAAATAATGGCCCAGTAAAGCCACCAGGGTTAGCCCTTGAACCAAAGGAGAGCAGGATGTACAGGTTAGGGAATTCCACAATGGACAGGAATGGAATTCTCCTGGGACATGAAGCAGTGCATGAGGGCTGGCACGGGTGGCACGTGGTTCCCCTGCTGTAGAGCTCTGCAAAGCTTTCAACAGAGCCTTTGAAAGACTTTTCTTTTAGGTGTGCAGGGTTTAATTTGTGACCCAGTGGAACAGCAGAAGTCAGTGACATTGGTAAGAGTGGGTGAAGGGCAGTGGTGAGAGTACAAAGAACCAATTCTCATTTTAGTGAAGCCCTTGTGTAGTGCCCCAGTTGTGTAAAAGGACATCGAGGGAAGCATTAAAATAGTTAATGGAAACAAATTATTGCAGTAACATCTGCTGGTATTAAACTCCCCTGTCTTACAGAGATAGTGTATTTTTTTTACCCTCTTGGTTCAGACACCTTTATTTACAGCTCCAGCTTTTGATGCCGTTCCCAAGTAATGAGCTGCTGTCTCCAGAGCATGGTTGGAGCGCTGGGGAAGGGCACGGATCCAGAGGTGGAGCACATCAGCTGCGGGGGCTGGCAGGAGCACGGCTCTTGGCTTGCAGGGATGGGGGCTCAGTGGGGCTCAGCAGCCCTGCCTGTGCCTCACTCAGAGATGGTTCTCTCTGTGCCTGAAGTGGAGGCTGTTCCTTTGATATGTGAGTTTATGGGCTGGGGGGAGCGATGGGTGTGGGGAGCAGATGGAGAAAGCGCAGGGAAACGCAGCGGTTTAAAGGAATAAAAATACACTTTTTGTTGGAGTCATTACACCAGAAACAAGGAGCCTCTGGTGAAGGAAAGTGAGCCTGAGGAGAGGGAAGGTTGTGGTGCCATTCATGGAGGAAGGGTTTATAAGGATTTCAGCCTTATCAGTTTATCTTGAACTAAATGTTGAGGGATGTGGAAGTGGTGGGAAGAGAAGGGCACAGGGGGATGGAGCAGGGACTGGGCTGGCCATGAGCTCTGCGGGCTCTCCGTGGGCGAGAGGCAAGGGAGAGAGGATGGGAGCACAGGAAGAGCTGGCAGTGACCCGCACAAGCAAACAAACCCTTGGGTGGAAAGGGGTGTGGGTGAGGGGGCAGGAGGTGACAGCCCAGGGGAGGGCCATCGAGCAGCTCCTTGCACAGGAGCAGGACTGTCCTGTGATAAACCCTCAGCTGCCCTTGGACATACCCATGTAAGCCACCACTGACTTCCTGCCTCTTCCCAGCTCAAGCAACGTAACAATTACAAATTTGGATTACCTGGAAGAGCTGCTGAAAGCAGGATAAATTATTAATTCCCAGGCTGCGTCCTGAAGAATTAATTTCAGCACCACGTATTGAAAATTCTCCTTCGTGAGAAATAGCCTGGTTTTGAGAGCAGTTGTGACAAAGTGAGATTCTTCCAAGCCATCACTGTATTTTCTGACAATTTTATTTCGCCTTCAAACACTCTCCTTTAGCACTCTCTGCTAATAGACTCAATTAGTAGTAGGAAACCTACGTTTGTAAGAATTCTGTCTGTGCACAGCGTACTGAAGTGATTGGGATTCCAGGGCAGAACTGTGGAAATTCTGAGCACGGTTTGTCCCTATCTTATCAGAACAGGCACGCTTTTCCCACAGCCTGGCCGCTTGCCAGAGGCACCGAGCAGACGTGTTGGGAGCCCCCTCTGAATGGGAGAGGTAATCCTTCTGAATGGGTTTTCTGGCACAATTCCTGTTGCGTGTGTGGCTTATTGTTCTGGCTGATGTGACTGTGTTTTACCCCCTAGATAAACGTTTTAGGGTCGTTGTTCCTTTGATGATGGGAGGGGTGCTGGGAAAATAATCAGATTGCTGGTTCTATAAAATTCTATAGGCAAATTGTTTTTCTGTTGTAAGTGGTTTTCCATGTTAATTGTGAAGCTTTTTGAGTGTATCTTTGATAGAAAGGACAATGGCTGATTAACCCTTGAACTTTTCAATGCTCAAAGGGCTTAGTAATTAAAAAGCAAACCGTTTCCTCTTCTTCAAGGCATTTTAACCAAGTGTTATTATGCCAATTCATGTATGTATATATGTATATTGTGTGTTCATACTCTAGTAATTCACTAAAAAATATTGCTGGTGTTGTCAAAACTAAAAGAAGTGGTTGCCAGTGGTGGCACATCCTCGGTTGTTGGAAATGTCCTCCAGTGAAGCTGGAGTCGATCTCTGTGCACCACAGTCCTGCTGTGGAGCTGTGCCAGCCTCTGTGAGCGGAGGATCTGGCCCTTAAGATGTATTACAGGATGGTTAATGCGATGTGTAACCACAAAGTAACCGCAGCACACAAAGAAGTTCTATTTTAGCACTGCTGGAGCAAAGAAATAACTGTTAATGCTCAAGACTGAAGTGTGAAAGATTGCTCAGTGGGGGAAGGAGGCAGGAAAAAATCCTTATTTTGAGTTAACGTGTACAGAAATTCTCACGTCTCACGGCTAAGTTTTGTCTATAAAAATTCCTTAAGATTTGGGTCTTTGTAATTAAAACATAAAGCATAATTATCTTAAGCTCATATCTGTAGAGGAAGAACTGTGTATTTACTTATTCTGTGCCAAAAAATCTTTTTAGCTGGAAAGATTAACAAAAAGGCATTGAAGTATAAGGAAGGGCCTTCTTTGTATTGAAATATATATGTTTTGTCAACAGATTCAAAACAGAACAGTCACAACCATTTTTTTCTGCTTTCCTTTTTTCAAAATAGGGGTGGGGGAAGCATCCAACTCCAAACTTAGTGCCTATAATGCTTGGAAGACGTTATGATTAATTTTTGTCCTTAGGTTTCCAGATGTTGGATTTTGTCCCAACTTTTAAAGACCTCTAATGCTTAACAGGATATGTGCTGAGTGTAGTCTTTATAACAGAGTTTTCTTTCATAACTCTCTAGGATCTATGAGAAAAGGTAACTCGGGAAACCACCGCAGATTGGGAGCCGAACCCCCAACCTTCCAGGAGGGCAGCCAGGGCTGAACGTGCGAGGTTGGACTGGAGCCGCGTTCCTTCGGGAGGACGATGGCCAGGGCCCGGAGCGGGCAGCGGAGCCCCGGGAGCGCCCGGAGCGGGCAGCGGAGCCCCGGGAGCGCCCAGAGCGGGCAGCGGAGCCCGTGGAGCGCCCGGAGCGGGCAGCAGAGCCCGGGGAACACCCAGAGCTGGCAGCAGAGCCCGGGGAGCACNCGGCAGCAGAGCCCTGGGAACGCCCGGAGCGGGCAGCAGAGCCCTGGGAACACCCAGAGCTGGCAGCAGAGCCCGGGGAGCACCCGGAGCGGGCAGCAGAGCCCTTGGAACGCCCTGCTCCTGGTGCTGCTGCTGCTGTGCTGGGGCAGCTGCTGGGCACAGAGGGACTGCACGGGCGCCGAGTGCCAGCCCCTGGAGAACTGCATCGAGGACGTGCTGGAGCCCGGCGAGTGCTGCGCCACGTGCCTGCAGCACGGCTGCACCTGCGAGGGCTACCAGTACTACGACTGCGTCAACGTGGGCTTCGTCAACGGCAAGGTGCCCGAGGGACAGTCCTACTTCGTGGACTTCGGCAGCACGGAGTGCTCGTGCCCCAAGGGAGGGGGCAAGATCAGCTGCCAGTTCATGCTGTGCCCGGAGCTGCCCCCCAACTGCATCGACGCGGTGGTGCCGGCGGACGGCTGTCCCCAGTGCGGCCGCATCGGCTGCCTGCACGAGGGCCACAAGTACGTGGCGGGGCACACCTTCCACATGCCCCCCTGCAAGGTGTGCCACTGCCCCAACGCCGGCGGGGAGCTCATGTGCTACCAGCTGCCAGACTGCGACGCGTTCGCCTCGAACACGGCCAGCCCGGGGGACGCCGAGGACGGCGAGCCCGTGATGATCTACGACGATCCCTACAGCTACGACCAGGAGGCCTCCGAAGGAGACAACACCCAGCTGGAGTCTCCGAAGAAGTACAGGAGTTACTCGTCCCTGGAGCACGAGAGCCTGAGCCAGGAGCAGGGCGAGGACTACGACTACCTCGCGTCCAGCGCGGCTCCCTCGGCGCTGGCCGTGGCCGACCCCCACACCGAGGGCACGGCGGCGCCGGGCACCACTGCGGTGTCCAGGGGCCCCTCCGAGGTCCGCAGCGAGAGGAGGCGGCTGCCCCGCACCACGGCGGCCTCCCTCCAGCAGGTGACACGCGAGGAGGCACCAGCGACCACCGGGGCTCCTCCGCAGCACACCACGGCCACCACCGAGGCACCCCAGCGCCTGGAGGAGCTGCAGAGGAGACCCAAAGGGAGCAAAGAGAGGCACGAGCAAGAAAGAGCCCCCCACTCTAAAATGAAAAAGCACGCCAGGAAGGAGGAGCCGGAGAACAGCATGTATCGGGACTCGAAGGAGGTGAATTTTACAGAGCCGAGCTGGGCGAGATCGTCCCACGAAACCCTCGAGGGGAATGATTTCCCCAAGGTGAAGTTCAGCGCAACAACCTCTCCGCCTGTTGCTCTCGAGGATGACCGTAGCCAGTCGTCCCCGAAGCAGTCCCAGACGCTGTACCGTTACCATCCCGAGGAGGACGGGGACCCCAACTCCATCCACGCTAACCCCAGGCTGCCAGAAGGTAAGAACTGCCCCCAGTGTAGCTGTCTGGAGAGCTCTTACTCAGAGTAACGTTGGTGCACATCCTCTGGTGTGTTGCTCTCCCTGCTGCACGTGGCCATGGAATTGAGCAAACCACCACCAACCTTCTTCCATGCCTTCAGGAGGTGGTTTGTGTTTCATTTCACAGAACAGGTACCATTTCACTGTTGCCCACCTTGCTTTGATTTCACAGACAGTGGATGGGGTTTTCGGGTATTTTAACTTTTATTTCAGATGATGGTTTATTAAACTCTGGCATTTCTCTTCAATTACTTGCTTTTAACTTCGGTTGTGATGTTAAAGAAACATCTTCCTCTACATAGAAGGATTTAATTAGTTACCTTCAGTTACCAACTCAGTGCAATCACATTTGTAGCTCTTGTCTTCTTCTGGGAAGGAAGTGGAACAGTTGTGCCTTCACTTTCTAAATAAAAATATTTAGAGCACTTGTAATATTTCTCCCATGGCTGAAAGCCTGTCTAAGCTCATTAGTTCAAGAACTTGAGAGATACTCTCAAATACCCCTGAGGACTAGTAGGGAGAAAAAGGACTCTCTCTTGCTTTGTGGTTTTTTTTGGGGCTGGAAGTTTATGATGTTTATGATCAACTGTGGCATGTATACACATTTCCTCCCTGCCTCTGGATTCCTCTCGACATCTGCAGGGAATGTTGATTACATGCTTTACGCAGTGCTCATTACTGTAATGAATGCAAACTTCATCGCTGTAAATTAGCACATACCCAGCTCGTACTTCCAATTCATTTTTCATCAAATCAAGAGCAATGCCTCCTCTTTGGAGATGTGGCACAAGATGTTCTCACGAGACTCAGCTGGAGGGTGCTTGCAGAGAATGCTGATCAGTCCCTAGGCAGTGGCATCTCTCCTGTGCTGTAGCCCCTGAACATCTCGGGCTGGCCAGTCCATGTCCTGGAGGAGGTTAAGGCACATGGGAGGAGGAGAGCAAGGCTGGGAGCTGAGACTCCAAGTCCCAGCACAAGCAGCACCTGGTGACTGTTCAAACAGAAGGTGAGCCAGGTCCATGGGGGGAGATGGCAGCTTTTCCCTTTTCCTTTGGCTCCCCTTTGTTTGTTCCAGCTTCCCTCAAAATCTGAGCTGAGCCGTGCACCAAGGCTGTGTATGGTACACAGGCCTGAGTTAGGACTGACACACAATAACCTGTTTCCTGATGTAACTTTAAAAAAAGCTGGTTTTTTTTTTAATTAAATTGCCTTTTCTTTTGCTTTCAAAAAGGCAAGATGGGTGGAGCACCCTGAAATTTTCAATGAGAGGGTTTCAGAAGCTCTGTTGTGGTGAAAGTGTTCAGCAGCAGAGCTAAGTACTGCATTTTAGAGTCTGCTTGGGTGATTTCCAGTCTGTGATTCCCAGGAACTGCTTGGCTGAGACAGGTCTGGTTGGGGGCTGGGTTAGGTTGAGGTGCCTGGAGCAAAATGTGATGGATGGCACGTCAGGCATGGATTGTTGAGCTGACAGGAGCAGCCTTGGGGGTCACTGGGTGCCATTCTCCCCTCAGCTGAGGTACCTACCATTTCCTTTAAATATTGCAGAAGTAGAAATGAGAAATAAATGTCCCCTGGGAGCACAGGGCTCTCTGACTGGCTGTAGATGCTGCAGCTCTGAGGCTGCTGCTTCCCTGCCCCACGGAGTCCCTGCATGTTTTGGGAGCCAGCAGCGGTGCCACCACAGTCACTGACTCGTGGGACCTGGCCAGGCAGCCCCTGCTCTGCCCCACCATTCCCATCAGGAATGTTGGTGTGGAGCTACAGAACCCCCTCCAGAAATGAGGGCTCTCTCTTGCCACGACCAGCACCAGCGCTCGTGCCTAGGGACAAGCAGTTTCCTCTTGTTCTGCTGGTTTAATTGACGTGGCTGTGATTCATGTGAGTAGCTCCATATGTTTCAAGTAACAAAACACATACATCTTGTCTCTTTGGTGACTCCTGAGCCAGTGGCAGAGGGGGAGTGAAGATATTAGTCAGACTTGAAAGAAAAATTAATCTCGCCTACAGATACGGAACGAAAACATAAATTTTGTGCATGTATTTCCAGCTATAAAATGACAAAATCTACCAGAATTGCCAAAGAACTTCTTTTCTCCCTTCAAGAATCGTCAGCATGACGTAAACTGCATCAATCCCCCGATTTTCAGAGCCTGGCAGGCTGTTGTGCTGTTCCCTAATGAGGCTGCAGCCACTCTGGCAGTGTGCAGGGTTTTGTTTGACCAGCTCTCAGCAGAGTGCTCTGGGGTACATTTCTGTGTCTCTATGGCCATTTTAAATTTATTTCCATGTTTTGTTTAGTGTTTCTTTTTCCCCTGAGTTTAGAAAAGTTTAGAGACCCATGGGAGCTTCCACAGAGGCTTTCAGCCCAAGTTGGGTGGCTGTTGCATTTGTTCCTCCTATTTAGCTGCATCCTGGCTCCAGATCTCTGCTGTGGTTGGATCCTGGTGCCTTTGGTTAAAAACGTGGCTTTATTAATTGTATTTTATATATCTCACTTTGGTTTTATACATGGCTGAGTTTTCATCTCCCAGATCTCTGCTGGCTCATACGTGATCTAATGGTGGGAACAACACTTTGGTGCTCAGGAAAGGTTAATTTTGTGGTTTGGTTTTCTTCTCTTTAGCACTGTTTTTCATCTGCAGTACTGCCCTGTGTTCACATCAGCCAGCTGAGGGGATCCCTGCAGCATCTCCTCTCGTGGCCTCTGGTAATTGCCATTTGTTTGGGGATTTTTCCCCTCTTTGTTGGCTGCTCTGAGCTTTGCTCAGGGGTCTCCAGCACCCCCTGCTCCGTGCCAGCCCCAGCATCCCTGCAGGGGAAGCTCTGGGGATCTGCTCCAGGTGAGTGCCCTGGTCCCAAATCTGGAATAGGGGCTGAAGAGAACTTCCAGCAGCAGCACACAGACCCTCTGGAGTTCTGTGCAAATGCTGGTTACCCCGTTCCTAAAGGAGCTGTGAGGGTACAGCAGAGGTAATTACTCAGCCGAGAAAGTAAATTAAGAGCTTCCACCATGGGAAGGGATGAGATTAATGGAGACTGTTCTCTTTATGCAGTCTCTCTCCAAACATTGATCTTACCCTGTCACTTACTGCAGGAGCAGCAAACAGGGGGAATTTTAATTTCTGTATTGCCTATTTCCTCATCCTAAAAATGCCCTGATCAGGGGAGGGCTGACTCAAACATATTTCAAGTACTTACTGTCAGGTTCTGTTACGATTTTCCCACTTTATTCCATTTCCCCACGCTCTGGCAGTAGAGTGCTGTTCTTGGATAAATGTAACTCAGGTAGCAAGCAGCCTCATTGTGAATGTTTTATGGTTTGCATTCTGGTTTTGGCAGGCTCAGCAGCAGTTTGGGTCTAGCTGGAACTGTCATGTTTCAGAGTGGAGGTGTTTTTCCACTTAAACTCCTCCATGACTGGTGATTTTTTTTAATGGTGGTGGCTTTTAGAGATAAAGATAATTGTCCTCGAGCTGAAGTGAATTGCACCAATCTGTGAGCTGAGATCAGTGGATGTGAGAGTGGCATTTCTGGCAGGTGAGTCCTGATCAGGCAGGAGCTGCTGGGAGGCTCCTGTGTAACTCCTGAGGATGTAGCTGAGATCCCAACCCACCCATCTGCTGCATGTTTGCTGATCCTGAAACTCAGGGAGAAAGATGACCTTGGATTTCCAAACTGAGGACAAACAGATGCATGTGCAGGTCCAGGAGCTGGACTTGATGATCCTTTTGGTCCCTTCCAAACTGGATATTCTATGGCTCTGTGAAAGCAGACCTGCAGTGATGGTTTGGAAGCATCCCCTGAGCACACCCACCCTTTTTCCCTCTTACTGCCACCATAAAAAGCACTGGAGGTGGGAGAATGCCTGCATGGTCCTTCAGAAACAAACTCTATTCGCAATTACTTTGCATTTTTTGCTATCAGGTGTTGTCTCAAATTCACTTGAATTACCTCAGGCTTCAATTACCTCAAACTGTTCCTTACTTTATCCCAGTGCTTTCTGTAACAGGAAGAAACAAGCTCTGAGCNCTTTGCATTTTTTGCTATCAGGTGTTGTCTCAAATTCACTTGAATTACATCAGGCTTAATCCTGTGTTCCTTACTTTATCCCAGTGCTTTCTGTAACAGGAAGAAACAAGCTCTGAGCCCTCAAAATAGGATATCTGAGGAATAAAAATAAACCTCAGGAGACTGGTGTGCGAGGAGAAAAAGCCTCTGGGCCAGTAAGTGTGAATCAGCACGAATTCCAGCCCTGGGTGGCAGTGTTCAGTGGTTTCTTTGGTAGCTGAAGTTCTGAGGTGGCACGAATGGGAGAGGCAGGCTGAGATACTTGCAGAAAGAGGAAGACTAAAATAACTATAAAATTAAAAATTGTCTCTCTGTTCTGGCAGAAATGGCCTGTGTACTTTATTAGGCAGCCAGATGCTGGTTCAGGAGGGGAAAAAGGAAATAACTCAACCATTTCTATTAATGAAAAATCCCATGTGTGATATGTGGGGGGCTGATTCCCTCGTGGCTGCTACTGCACAGCCTTCCCTGGACCCCTTCCCTTGTCACCTCAGGCATGGATTTGTGAGCAGAGGGTGCAAGGAAAACCCAGAGCTGCCCAAAAGACACAGAGGAGTGCACTGAGAGCAATTGTGTGCAGACTCTGAAATAAACAGCAGCCAGAGAATCCAATCTCCAGGCACAGCCAGCCAGATGTGACCTGGCTCTCTGCTTCCCAAGCTTTTCCTTTCAGTGGATGCAGCATTAGGTCTGTCTCAAGTGCTTGGAGCAGTCCCACGAGAGGAGCTGGAGCAGGAATCAGGGGCTGATGGTGCCCCCCAGCCCAGGCACGTAGGCAGCAGCTAATTCCCAGTGTCCAGACCTGTCCAGGAGCCTGCTTTTGGGGTCAGAGCTGGTGCTTTGGGGTTGGTGTCTGGGTGACGTCTCTGGACGTGTCGCTGCACGGCTGCTGCTTGCCTGGCTGTTGTTTTGGGAGCTGCCCTGGGTCAGACCCTGCTGTTGCTTTTCCAGCTGGCTGGGCTTCGAGGGCTCCTCTCAGGGCTGCAGGCTCTGCCCCTGGGAATGTTATTCTTCACAAGAATTCCCCTGTAGAGCCCAAACCCTCCTCGCCACAGCCCTCCCATTCCTCACGTGCGTCTTCCTTCTGAAACCGAGACGTTAACCACGGGTTGTGAGCTCCTGGCTGCCAAAACTTTTGTGTCTTGGTGGGGCTGGTTTGGTCCTTAAGAGTTTTTTAAGCCATAGGTTAAAAAACCAAGACCAAGAGCTCGTGGTCTTTAGTTAGAGAATATATTTTAGATGATCCTTAAAGCTGCAGAGATCTGGCAAAGCATGGCACCCCGTCTTGGCGTTCTGCATACCAGGCTTGTGCCTGCACCACCTTTGGTGGTGCAGGCACAAGCCTGGTATGCAGAACGCCAAGACGGGGTGCCATGCTTTGCTAGGAGTGTTGTAGACTCTCATAGTCAGATGTTTGCAGACTTTTAAGAGCCAGGTCTTGAGTTCTTCTCTTTTCAAACCCTCCTGGATAAGGAAATCCATTGTGTTCAGCGCTGGCACCAAGGGAACGTGCAGGGAAGGTGGAACAGGATGAGGCATTCACACCTGGCTGGGGTGTCCCATCCTCCCTGGAGCACCAGGGGCAGTGGACAGGCTTTCCACAGGGAGACTGGATGCAGGAAGGCTTTCAGATCTCCTTCACTTCACGGGGTTTAGTTGCTAAGATGGTTTAAAGCTCAAATTGCTGCTATCATACAGCTGGGGTTGGGCACCTAACCTAGGGTGGCATCACAGTGCCTTTGAAAACCCATCTCACGGGCCTGTTCTGTTGAGATAAAAACCATTATTTTTATGCAAAGTCAGTTCCATCCGTGGTTTGCAACAAGAACATTGAATCTCAATCCTGAAACTCAAACATGAAAATAAGATGGGAGTTTCCTTGTACAAATTAATTACCCCCTCGAACAGACGAGGCTGTGGGGCTCACCAGGTTTCTCAAGGGGACTCCATTTGCTGGTTATTTGTAGTAAGTACCTGAGAGTATTTTTTTTTTTAATATGCATGATTGATACTCCTTCAGAAAACAGAATTTAAATGAGACTTCTTTGCAGTAACGTGTCTGTTACTCCAATCGATCACCGAGGAATTAAAACCGACTCTGAATATAGCTCCTTGTTAGAGAAAGGAAAGTATAAGTAGTCATTCCTGATCCAAATTTTGTGAGACAATAACCTTTTGAACAGTTTCAAATATGTAGGCCAAATAAGCATAGCTTTCTAGCATATGCTTACTCATGAAAGGATTTGTAATTTCATTACCCCGGGCCTCACAGCGAGCAATATCTCCTACCTCTCAGGGATTCTTAGGTAACAAGCCAGCAGTAATTGGAATTTTATAAAGATCCCCTTATGTGTGAGCAGGTTTTATGTTTTCTTGACTGCTCCCAGTCTGTCTGTGCTGTGCCTGAGATGACCAATTCCCTTCCAGAGCCACCAGAAAGTCCTAAATCGCCATCCTAAAGCTCCGGGGGTGTTTATGCTAAGCAAGAGGCTGACAGAGGGGTAGGAGAAAGAAGTATTTGTGCTGTACTTAGGGCCAGCAAACCTGTGCACATTTGCCCTTCCCTGCCTTTGCCAGGGAGCTGCAGAGCCCCCCTGGATCCACCTGCCTGGCTCCACTGCTGCCTGCCTGGGACCCACAAAGCATCCCACAGGTTTGCAGGCAGCAGCATTCCAGAGTCCCTGCCTGCAGCTGGTCCCTGCCTGCTGCTGCTGCTGCTTTCCCTCCATCCTGGGATGCTCTGATGGGGATGGAGTGGCCGTGAGGAGGTGGCAGTGGGTGCAGGGGGTGGGAAGGTGGCCAGGGTGGGCTTGGGGCTCGTGCTGGGGCTGCCCTGCCTGCCCCCCTCCAGCCTGGCCACGCTGCTGCAGGTCTGGCTGTAGCTTCTCCAGCCCTTCCCACACCAGACACGGAGACATCCAGTCACCCCCCAGAGCAGGGGCTCCTTCCCCCTTGTTGTCTCACTGCTGGCTGCTTTTGGGGTGCTGTTGTGGCCCACAGGGAGGCTGACTGCGTTCAGAAGGGCTCAGAGTTGTCTGACCATAGTTTTGAATTACCAAGTACTAAAATAAATGTTCATGGCTTCAACAGCTCTGGGTTTAAAGTCTTTTAACAGTATAAACAGTTGCCTGAAAGGGGAGGATTTGCATCAGTAACTTTTAAAAGGTGTTGTAAAAGTTGATGCTCTTGCGAGCTGTTCCTGTGTGTAAACTGTACATCTTAAAAACAATGAAAATCATCAAATCAGATCTCGTAGCCTCACTGCTGCCATGCACAGGGCAAGTGCCTGCTTGCAGCTGCAGTGACCTGTACTGCCCCAGGAATAGGTGAGTGTTAGTCCTGAAAACCCTTCCAGCAGGGTTATTGAACTGGGCATGTGAGGATGGCTCGGGGTGAGGAAGGTGAATGCTCAGGGTGAGCTTTATTTTGTATGAGGTCACTATGCAGAAATGTTACTTCTAGAAGAAAAATGTGCATCTCCTCTCCTGTGTTGCTGCACCTTTACATTCCCTGCTTTGTTTTGGCTTTGGTTTTTTGTTTGTTTGGCTGCCACTGGAGCTCAGTGCAGATTTTCCCTCTCCTCGTTTGCTGCCTGTCCTCCTGCCCTTCCCAAGGCCCTTCAGGAGCCAACTTGTGTGGCTTTGCAGTTCAGGAAATGTTCCCTTTCAGGTGAGTCAGGGCTCTGGGGGTGCTGTGGGGGGCTGCTGCCCAGCATGGGGACTTGGTGGCTCCCAGCATGGGGACCCTGCAGCCTGGTGTTAGCCACCAGACACTGGGGACCAGTACAGGAACTCTACTGGGAGAGCTGCAGGATAGAAATGTAGGGAGACATGCCTCCAGTGGTGTAAGGGAAGTCAACAGGTCACCAAAATCCCAATCAACTGGAAAAGCCAGTGTGTGCTCAGTACAGGAGCACTGTGGAAAAGGGACAGGGTACCAGATGGGAAAAATGGAATTTTCCATGGATGCCTTACATAGTCCAGAAAACTTTCAGCCAATTTTATGCAATACATTCTGGTCTCGGAATGGCACTGAGATGCTTTTTGTGTGACAATCCCCACAGCACCGTGTGAGGGCTCCAGTCTGGCACTGATGTGTAACAGCACTCACCTCCCCCTCCCATTCCCTGTGAGCAGCAGCATCAGCTGTGTTTGGAGCAGGGGAGCTGGAGTTTGACTGGAGCTGGCTCACAGGCAGGGAAAGAATTGGGAAGAAGATGAATGAGCTCTTGAAACAACAACATCTGGCTGTACCTCAGTTTCCTTCTCTTCTCACCTCTCACTATTTTAAGTTCATTTCAGTCTGAGTCTTCAAAGGCATTGTGTGTGCTACTTACTGGCATCATTTTCTGAGCACAAGTTAAATTGACTAATATTAGAGAGTTACACATCTTGTATGAGGGGAATCTTCTGAAGTGCTTCTTGTATTCGTGTTCTGCTGGACACATCCTGCAGGGACTTAGGAACCGATTCTATTTTGTCAGTGGTTTGTAGCACAGAATTTGTTACACTCCGTAGCAAACCTCCTGCGTGCTGATGGCACGTGGAAAAGACATTCCAGACACACAAACCTTGCTTTGGTGGGGAGCAGAATTCCCTGGAAAGCGAACACTGAGCAGCAGAGCACGCCCCGTGCTCCGACCGGCTGAGCCTTGTCTGCAGGAGACTCATGTCCAAACTTGTCTGTCATTCCAAAAGTGAACCTCATGACTATGAAATGAAAATGTATGAAAATGTATCTTTGCAATGAAAATGGAGCTTTTTTAATGGTTGTTTCATATGGCTCTTTCCATCAGGTAAAAGAGTTCTTTTGTGTTGAAGGAGCAGAGTGAGAAGCTTTGAGGGAGTTCAATGGTGTTCAAGGAGCCTTTTTCCCTTTCTTTTGTTTTTTTGAGAAATCACTAGGAGGAAGACTTTTGGGTAAGAGTGTGAAGGCAATGCTCTGTGTGCCTGGTGGCACAGAAAGCCCCACACCCACCCCACAGCTCTGCCAAGTGCTGTCAGGGCTTGGCTATCAAGCTTCCAGCTGATGGCTTTAAAGCTCCACTACACCCGACTGTAATTCTGCAGCTACGTCTATAAAACATCTTGTTTATGGCCTGTAAGCAGCTGAAGATTAATACAGTTCTCCCTCTTGTCCAAGAATCCTTCCTCTGCAATGTTCATTAATTTCCCTGGTGTTGGAATTGCCTTGCATGGGATTACTGGTAGTTTTCATTTCCAGATTCAAACCTACGGTGTTCTAGCCAAATGATTTTGTAAGAGATTCACTCTGAGGAGCTGTTTTCATTGAAGATAACACACACTTAAGTAATGTCTCGTGTAATAATGATAAAATTTGTACTTTTCCTGGTTCTGGATCAAAGTTGATAAGTGTTGTCTGAACTCATGGCACTGAAGTCACAAGGAAAGCGTGGTGACCATCAGTGATGGCTGGCTTTGCATTAGAAGGGTCCATAAATGTTGAATTTCAGACAGTTTGGATTGACTCTGGTGGTTTTGCTGGTGGAAGATAAATATGGAGACTTTCCAGAATCTCGTGCTGCGGTGTCAGAAGTTTAGGGCGATGCTTTAAAGTGTTAAATGTGCTTTGCATGTGTTCTTGAAGCACAGCCTTTTGCCTTGCTCAGCCTGTGGCCCTGGGAAGGTTTTCCTGGTAGTGTCTGTGCTCTTCCTCCTTCATCCTTGGCCCCCAGGGACAAGAGGAGCAGGTTTGTGCTGTGGCATGGCCAAGAACCCGTTGTGGGACAGGCTGGGACTCACTGCCTTGGCACCAGGTGAAGCTAACCAATTTAGAGGAAAAACAAGAATTCTGCTGCTGGTTTTCTTGCTCTTGAGGAATGTAACCAGCCAGTGAAGATGAACAGGAGCTTTTGGAGTCAGCCAGTTAGGTTTGCTTTTCAGTGGGAATAATTTGGTTTGTGGAGAAACTGTGGCATGTGGCAGAGAGGCAGGAGTGTCCCAAGGTTCAGGCTGAGCCCAGGGACACTCCTGCAGGGAGGATGAACGAGTTCAGCACCACAGGGCTGAGCCTGAGCCTCCTTCAGCCTTCAGCCCCGAGTCCCCATTCTCACTCTGGGCCATGCAGAGAGCCAGTGCATCATCAGCACTGCTGTTTGTCTGCACCCCTTAAAGCACGGGATCTGACCTTTATTAGGTAATACTGAAGTCTCCTCTTGGTATGGTGAACAGATTTACACAGCTTTGAAATCTGACCCTGCTATTTCAGAGAGAGTGCTTGCTGTTATTCAGCCTTTAAATGGAGTCAATAATGTTCCTTGAAAAAAAGACTTTGAAGGTCAGCTCCTGTCTTGTCAAGGCCATGTTACCCATTAGCTTCAGGAAGGTATACACTCATTTTAGCTGTACTGCTCCTCTAATATTGCTTTAAAATGGTGAAGGGCAACTGTTAGGCATTAGAAATTGCAAAAATGAAATGCTGTTTTTAAGAGAGAGCTCCTTACATCTCACATGGACATACAGCAGTTGCTCTCACCTCACAAGGCTCCCTTTGCAGTAACAAAGCACTTCCTTGTTTGTTATATTTTTTTGGTCAGACTCAAATTCCTCTCCCAGAACTTACAGTTAATCTGTAGTAAACTAATACCCCATAAACCATATGATCATTATATAAATACATTATTGTAGCCATTTGTCTCTTTTGTTTGTAAATTCCCCATACTGAGTGTCTGGGTAATGGATGTTTATGGCCATGCAGCTGATAGCACTGAGCCCCTGGCACGACAAGGGGTGCTGAGGGTCACAAATGAGCTCCTCTTCCCTTGACAGGCAGGAAGGGACTTGATGCCTGCTCATCCAGCATCACCAAACACATTCCTTTAGGAAAGAAGAGCTGGTGTTGATTGATTAATGTGCTTCCCCCACCCTTGTCAGTATCACAGGACTGAGATTCTCACTGCTCTGTTTCGATGTGGCACAGACAGCTTCAGCCTCCCACAGAAAGTTAATCATGCCCTTGAACAGAAGTGTCTGGACTTTGGTCAGTTTTGTACCATATGGTCAGTTTTAAACCCAGAGTTGTTGCACATTTTTCTGAGTATTTAGCATGAGAAGTGTCCTTGTGTGCTGTGTTCATACCAGGTCAGAATGCTGCTTGTCTTGGAGCAAGGCTTGGCTTAGTTTGGTGTAGTCCTGGTAGTAGTGAAGAAGTCTTCACAGCAGTTTCCTATTCTATATTTTTTAGTGGCAAGAAACATATATATATATAGAGAGAGAGAGATATCTCATAGAATCAAAGAATCAACAAGGTTGGAAAAGACCTCAAAGATCATCGAGTGCAAGCTTTCTGTCTCTCTCTCCCCTGCAAGGCTCAGGAAAGAGTCCATTTCCTGGAGGGCCAGGGGAGCACGCTGCTGACGTGGTGATTGATTCTGTTCCCGAAGATGAACTGGGAAGGTTTCCTAACCCCCTCTCGTTTGTTTTGACTGGCTGTTTGCTGCCACCTTGCTGAGATTTTCCTTTCGCTGCTTGAATCCGCTCCAGATTCGGAACCTGGAAGCTGCCAAAGCTCGTGGCAAGTAAGAGGGAAGAAGTGTTGGTGCAGGGCAAGGAGCAGGCAGGTGAGCAGTGGGTGCTGAGGAGGGATGGTTGTGGTGTTCTCAGCGTGTGGGTACGTGTTGCCTCACCTGTGCCTTCTCCCAAGGATGAAAAGCCAATTATCTGTTTTATAACCTGTCCCCTCTGTGCTGCTGCCTCATTTCTGGTGTGCAGTGCAGGTTTGGTTGGCCCTGCCTCTCGTGGGGCTGAGAAGGTAAAGTTGAACCTTTATTTGTTCAGTATCTTGGTGTAATGAAGGGAAGATGCTCCACGTGGGCTCTGCAGCCCAGCTCAGGGGCCTGGCTGTGCGTGCAGCTGGTGGAGAGCCAGGAGAAGGCTGTGCCCTCGGGTGTGGATGTGCAGGCTGAGCTCTAGGACAGGGTTTAGAGCTGGTGTTCAGTACTGACACCACCCACAGCACGCAGGATGAATGTGTAAATACAGCCAGCACTGATGGGCACAACGGGGGGGACTCTGGGTACCCAATGCCTTAAAAAAGGTGCAGAGGAACTCCCAGCTGTGTGCTGAGGCTGGAAAATGCCTTTATCTTGGTTGCCCTCTTTTCTTATTCCCTGGTAGTAAGACTTGGTTGTTAACTTGCAAACTGCTGAGCAGCTTTTAACTACTGGTGTAGACTAAAAAAACCACCTTCATCAGGAGCTAAAATAGCTCCTAAATTCCCTGAATGAGTCTGTCAGGCAGGGGAGAGTTCAGTTCCACGGCAGTGATGGCTGCTGCCACAATTTATGTAATTGAAAAGAAAAATCTTTGTTTGGATTTGAGGAGTTGAGGAGTGGCAGAGTTGCTCTGCAGGTGTGGGAGGTGCTGTGGGAGTGCTGGGTGGCTCCATATAAACATCTGGATACACACACATATAAACATCTGGATACACACACATGGAAATTCTGCATGTCCCCTAAATGTGTGCTGCTGCAGAGCCCCAGGGTTTGGTCACTGGAGGTCAAGGCACTGTGAGGTGTCCCCAGTGAAACAGGGAGCCTTTGCTTGGGGAACTGAGCTGAGCTGAGCCCCAGGGCTCAGAAAATCCTCAAAGTGATGCAAAGTAGGGCCTGGTTTGCAAAGCAAACACAGCACAGCAAATGCATTTGTGACTGGGGCTTGATAACAAGGATGTGTAAACAGACTGCACCTGGCTTCCTGTTTAGCTGCAACACTCGCTTGGCTTCTTCTTCCATTACTTCCAGTTATGCAAATTCATTAATTTGACGAATTTCTGCCTTTTGTAGCAAGCCATGTTCAGAACAAGGAGGAGTGTTAATCTAACATGGGGTTAAAGTTGCTTGTCAAGTGTTGTGCTTGTAAAGAAGATGAACAAACTCTTTCCAGCATGGAAATGTATGCCTTGGACATCACCTACAAAATTAGAGGAGTGCCAAATTCTACAACATGTTTCAAATAATCTGATATTTGAGGTTATTTGTAAGGTTCCCTTCCCTGGAGTCACGCGGCTGCCCAAAGCCATCACCTTTCATTTAAAAGATGTTTTTTAGAAAAACAGGAGGCTCACAGCTTTCCTCAAAGAGAAAAACTCAATCTCAAATGTTTAAAACCCAACAAAACCCACCCACCCTGTGAGCAGAGAGCACATTAAAAGCTCGTCCTGCTCTGTCACACGCCCTGAGCTGTCAGAGGAGTGCGTGACGGGGTGGGCTTGGGCTTTTTTGTCTATTTAACTTCCAGCCCGGAGGTGGCTAAATAGGAATGGTTTAAAATAGCCCTGCAGTTGCCATAGATACTTGTCTAAGTTGAAAATAGAGGTCTGGCCCAAGCTTGGAGTGTGTGTCCACCCAAGGCAGCCTTGGAGCGGGTGCTGGGAGCGGGGTGGGCTGGAGGAGCCCCAGAGGCTGCGGTGCCGCAGGGATCCAGCCCGGGATGGGATGTATGGATGTGCTGGACATCACCAGGCAGCTCCAGCAAGGCTTGGAGACTGGGAAGGGAAAAATCCTTCGTGCTTCACATGCTTTCCTCTTTTTTTTTGTGCCCCAGGAGGTCTGTAGAGCTGGGAAAAAATGCCATGGAATGCTGCTTTCCTGGCACTGGGTTTGGTTTTTATTTGTGAAATGTTACTGTGCAACAAAACAGCAGCAAATTTCAAGTAGCTCAGCTGGATGAAAGCGCCCTATTAAGGTAAATTTGGTTTATTTGTCCCAGGAATGTGTAGCAAATGCGTGTCTAATTACAGATAAGGCAACTAAGCCTTTCATCTTCTGTCAGTGAAAAAAACCTCTGCAAAGAACGTGGAAAATGTTTTGGTGAAGTGAATGAAGGTCTTTTCAAGGGTGTGGTTATCACAGACGAGAGCCCCGCTTGAGGGAATTGGGAATGTTTCT
>VZTH01000009.1:78017-101862 GCA_013397815.1 Aleadryas rufinucha
TGTGGGAATTGGGAATGTTTCTCCCTGTCCTCCTGCTTTGTGGGAATTGGGAATGTTTCTCCCTGTCCTCCCGCTTTGTGGGTGGTGTTGGATGTTTGGGACGATTGCAGCTGACTCTGGCAATGCCTCACTTTGGGATTTGAATCTGTCCTGTGCCTTTGGAGATCCCTGGTGTCATCTGTCAGGTTTGGGAAGGGGAGGGCAGCTCTGCCCTGCTCCAGGGAGGGTGATGGAGATGCAGGAGCCTGACTGAAAAGTGCCCACGTAGCGATGTGCCATGTTTCCTCTCCCATTTCTTGCTCTGTAGGTGGTAGAGAATTAGTGCTTAATTACTTGCAGGCTGTGGACAACAACCAGCCCCCTTGAACTGTTTACATTTCTGGATGAGGCTGGAGCTGGGTGTTCTTTGAGGTTCAGTCCTTCTCAAAATCTGTGGAAGATTTTATAGTGCTTGTTTATCTTTTATACCATGTACTGGGATAAATGTTTGTTCCCAAAGAGCTTTTATCTACTAAAAAACCCCCAAACCCTGCTCATCCACGTCTACATCCCGTTGTATGTGACAAATCCCATTCATGCCATTCAGTTCCCAGCCTGTGAAAAGGCCCAGTCAAGAGGTTTGTGCAACTGGGGGAGTTCAGGACTGAGCAGAAAATCAGATCCAAGGTGGAGCTGGAGTTCTAGACTCGCTTGGATACAGGGAATTATATCTAGCAAATATCACTTGAATAAAACATTAATTTCCCATTGTAAAACATAATGTTGCTCTGATAATGGTTCCTGTTTTGAGTAGTCCTCATTTCCTGCGTCTCTCTGGTGACTCATCACAGCAGAGCTCTCATCCATTGTGCTTTGCAGATGCTCTCAAGCTGTGTATTCCCCATCTGACTCAGCTCCTGTGCATCAGCATCTCCTCCCATGGCTGTTGAGCTGGGGGATGTTTGCCTGCAGAGGATTTCAGCCTCCCTCCAGCCTCAGAATGACTGGTGCTCCTGGCTGCGCTTTTAAATTTAACTCCCAGTTTTGAAAAGTTTCTGGTTAAAAATTCACATTTGGTATTTTTAGGTTGTCTCAAGTCTTGAATCTGGAACTGAGAAGCGCAGATTGCAGAAGTGTGTGTGTCTGTCCTTATGTGCATGTGTGATAGGAACCAGTCTCTCTTCCTTTCAGTTCTTCAGCGAGTGGTTGCCTGTATGAAACATTCCCAATGTGATGTGTGCCTCCTACAGCTTTAATTAAACTTCAGGGGGCTAAAAGTGATGGGGTGCAAGGGTCTAAATGGAGACTGTGCCTCAGGTGCCACCTTTGTAGCAAGGCCTGAGCTGCTGCTGCTGAGGTTTATAGGTAAATACAAAGTTCTAAGAAGGCTGGTTGGTGGGTGGTGAGCGAAGCAACAAAACCACGGGAGTCAAAGGAATCCTTGCTGGATGTGGAGCTTGGAGGGCTGCAGTGCTCTGAGGTGCCACGAGGTCCATGCAGAACGTTCCAGGTGTGAATTCAGAGCCCCCAGAGCTGGGGTGGAGCTGTGGGCAGGGCTGGCTCACGTTTGTGTTGCCAGGGGTGCTGTTTGCCAGCTCTGGGGGTACAGCAGAACCTTTCCTGACTCTCTTTGCCATTTGGGCTCAGGGAGAGGAGGATGCAGGAGTTACCAGGGTGCAGCTCCTATTAGAATTACCTGGCCGTAAATAGACTTTTAAGACTTCCCTCTACTTCTTGTTTAAGGCTGCAGTAAATTGTTGATCCTGAAGAAACACTACAGTTTTCTGCCAGAAGGCTGAGGAAGCACAGACCTCTTGCACAGAGGAGCCTTTCCTTTTCTTAGTGTTCCCTCTGAGTGCTGCTCTGGGTTGGGTTTGGGCTGGAGGTTCATTCTCCAGCTCCTGGGTGATGTTGAACCGTGCATTTCTTTTCCTTTTTGCAGTCAACCTCACCCCTCCTGCGAGCAGAATGGAGCCTGGTGTTTAACAAAGGGTGCCCTGCAGTGAACACATGACTGGTGGTGCTTGTGTGGGGCTTTCACCACTCGGGTTGTGCCCATGGAATTGGCACTGCCCCTGCACTGCCTGGAGCTGCCCTCCCACCACCTGTACCACGAGATGTACCTGGGACTCACAGCAGCTCCTCTTTACTTCTAATTGACTTCTCCACTTCGTATTTCTGGCACTTATTTAAGCCTCTTAGCTCATATTTGGGTAAAGTTTTCCTTTCCATACTGAAAAGAGTTTCTAGTATTAAAAGTTGCTCATGGATGAGAGTTTTCACTGAATGAATGATGACAGAGAGGGGGGTTTTGGGACAGTGCCAGGCTTCATATAGTTCCTGAGATAGACTGTCATGAGGTGGTTACCTCAGCTGTCAGTCTGTTAGGATTACATAACATTTTTAAATTATCTCCTTTCCTATGGCCAAAAAATGATTCAGTCCTCTTGCATATTGTATTACCTCGAGCTCTTGGTATTTATTACATATGCAATCAAGAAAATAAGAGTCTGAGGCTTGCAAAGATTTATTTAGGAGCATTTAATAGCTCTCTGTCTGCTGGTAATTTGGTTCATCAGGATGAGGAATTTATTTCTGAATTGTCTTTTAATGAGCAGATAAGCAGGTTTCTCTATCACTCTCAAACTGTGGGTTGTCACTTCAGGGCTTTGTTTTTACAAATGCAAGTTGTTATCTCTTGGATAGGTATCAGCCTGCTGTGGTGGTTTCCATTGGTTTTAATGGAGCTTGACTTTAAATACCCCAGCTAAAAGAAGGATAAGAACCTTTCNGTATTACCTCGAGCTCTTGGTATTTATTACATATGCAATCAAGAAAATAAGAGTCTGAGGCTTGCAAAGATTTATTTAGGAGCATTTAATAGCTCTCTGTCTGCTGGTAATTTGGTTCATCAGGATGAGGAATTTATTTCTGAATTGTCTTTTAATGAGCAGATAAGCAGGTCTCTTGGATAGGTATCAGCCTGCTGTGGTGGTTTCCATTGGTTTTAATGGAGCTTGAGTTTAAATACCCCAGCTAAAAGAAGGATAAGAACCTTTCTCTTCAGAGACATTTCTCTTACTGTGTATTTGGTGCTTGATGGAATTTATGCAGCAAGAATGAACCCTTAAATGATTTTCAGTTCTATGAATAGTGACTTTTTACTTGGGTAGATCGTGATAGGACAAGGGGGAATGGTTTTAAACTAAAAGAGAGCAGGTTTAGATTAGATGTTAGGAAGGAATTGTTCCCTGTGAGGGTGGGGAGGCCCTGGCACAGGGTGCCCAGAGCAGCTGTGGCTGCCCCTGGATCCCTGGCAGTGCCCAAGGCCAGGCTGGACATTGGGGCTTGGAGCAGCCTGGGACAGTGGAAGGTGTCCCTGCTCATGGCAGGGAGTGGAACTAAATGAGCTTTAAGGTCTCTTCCAACCCAAACCCTTCTGGGATTCTGGGATACATTATTTTTGTAAATTTTTTTTGCCATTTGCAGGAAGAGTTGTGTAAGAAAATCGAAGAATACCTTTACTTTTGAAGGAATGATATTGGTTGTAATGGCTTTTAACTTTGGCATCACTGTTCTTGTACCTGTGGCCCAAGCAGCAGATCTGGGTCCGAGGAAGCCTTTGCCCAGCAGAGCTCCGGTGCTGTGGGACCTGCAGGGTCCTGCAGGGTCACCAGTGCCACATCACCGTGCTGTGACCCAAAACACCCCCTGAAGGTGCCCTGAGAGAAACATGAAATGGGTAAATACGGTGCTGCTGTGCTCAGGGGTGTGGAAGCTCTGTGGCTGCACCACCTCTGTGCCTGGGCAAAGAGGGGTTTGGGCAGGGTTGGCTCCACTGGTGTGCAAGGGTAAAAACCCACTTCTGTCACTTGCAGCTTGTGAAATCCTGTGGAAAATAGGAAAAGAAAATGAGTGTTGGGTTAATTGCAGCTTCCTGTCTGTTTTCCAAACACAGGCATGTTTGGCAGGGCAAATTCTCAGATATTTTTAAAGAAACAGAGAATAGTATGTAAAGTGTGGGGGCTTTTTGGTGAATATCCATTTCTTAAGGAAGTCAGGAAGAAACACAGCAGTACCTGCAGTTCTTACTTTTGGCTGGCTTCTTGCCAGGGCGTCACTGGTTTTTTTTTGACCCGCGTCCTTCGGTTTACTGCAATTATAATTTATTTCCAAATGGGTTCCTTGGGAGCGTCATTGAAAAGCCATGTACTGTGAGACAAGGCAGATTTCTGTTTTTCACACTGTCAGATTAAGGTGTAGAAGGTGGATCAGACAGGACACAGGGCCAGCAGGACACAGGGCCAACAGGACACAGGGCCAACAGGACACAGGGCAAGCAGGACACATGGCAAACAGGACACATGGCTGGCCTCTTTCTTGGTTTTTCCCCTCCTCTGCTGAAATAACCTCGTAGGTGTGTGGAGGTGAAATCCTACCTAAGAGTGCCCCTGGCTGTGAGCTGGAGCTGGCTGAGCCAGGTCTCGGGGACGTGGGGATGCTGACTTCGGATGCACCCAGCCTGCACCAGCTCCTCCTCAGCTGGCATGGCTGCAGAGGGACAACTCCAGCCTGGAGAGGCTGATCTGGCTCCCTCCCAGCTGGAGGAGCAGCGTGGGCTGCCCTGGAGTGCCCCTGAGCCCTGGCTGCGCCCTGGGACCAGCGCTGTCGGTCCTGGCCCGCAGGAACCGTTCCGTGCTGGAGGGTCATCCCAGGCCCTGGGTGTGTCCGGCCGTGCAGCTCCAGGGAATTTGCTGGCCCTCCTTGCACAGCCAGGCCTGCAGCTCCCCTCCCTGTGGCTTGGCACTGGCCAGGCTCTTGGCACTGGCCGGGCTCTTGGCACTGGCCGGGCTCTTGGCACTGGCCAGGCTCTTGGCACCGGCCGGGCTCTTGGCACCGGCCAGGCCCTTAGCACCGGCCAGGCTCTTGGCACGAGGGCTGGCAGGGAGTGACGTGGAGCAGGAACTCCACCGGGACGTTTGGCCTGGCTGGCTGCAGGAGCCCTCCTCCTCTGGCCCTCCCTGCCGCTGTCAGAGCCCGGGGGACGTCAGCTCCACCGCATTTTTGTCCGTCGCCATCATCCCTGCGCCCCAGATTCCTCAGATCCTGCCAGTTACAAAGAGAAGGTGAATGTGGTTTTTAGGGTGGTGGTTGGACTTGGTGATCTTTAAGGTCTCTTCCAACCGAAGTGGTTCTGTGATTCTGTAAAATGTGAAAAATCATCTTTTTCTTATATGGGGGAAGAAGGATTGGAAGGGGGAATTTGTATTGCACCAGCTCTGGGAAGTGAAGATTACCACTATTAAGAGATAAAATAGTTAAAAATATATCAAAACTGCGTGTTGGCTTGGGTCCTACTTTAAAAAAACCCAACTATTCTGTAAAGGTGATGTGTAATGGACCCATTTGTTATCTGAGGTGAAAAAGGAAGGAAAAAGTCATCTGAGATGTGTCTGACAAGATGACCTGAGCTCTGCTGTACATATCTTTAGAGATGGGAATGATACCTCTTGCTAGCCAAAACAGTTCTTAAGGCATTGAGGAGGTTTTCAAGACACGCATAAAGAGAGATTATTGTGAGTTAGACTGCTGGGATTTAAATTATGGCCATGTTGAAGGGAAAGCATCCTCAGCTTGAAGCCATTCTAATTGGTGTCAGGTCAGTCTGTCCTCAGAATTCCTCAGAAGGAAGTCATAAAACTGTTGCTAAAAAAGTGGATGCATTGCAGTGGGGAGGAATCGGGACTGGCTGGGTGTTTGTGGAGGTGTGACTGGAGTTACACCTACTGTCAGCAATTTAAACAATTATTATGGATTATAGCTTAGTACAGTGTCAGATCCCTTGCATTCCTGCAGCAGGGCTGGTGCTGGATGGTGCTGGGTGCACAGTTCTTAAGTTCACTTTGGAACTTGTTTCTGTACACCAGACTGGATTGGGAAAATACTGCACCAAGGGTTAAAAGTGTCGAGTCTCTTTTTAGCAAATATCACTGGATGTCAAGCAAACATATCGAATTTAATGGACTTTCTAAACATATGAAGTGTTCTGGAGCCGTTCCATGGAAATAGCATTTAGAAAGCCGTACCTGTCCGTGGTGTTTCTGTTTGAGTTGGATCTGCACGGTGCTGGCAGGGAACTGGGCACTTTGGGGTTTGGGGGTGATTTTGTTTGAAGGCAGTTGCTGACTCTTGGGAACTAATGCAACTTTCTGTGTTTAAGTGCCAGTGTATTTTCCTCATTTGCCGTTGGTTTTTATGTACCAACTCTACTGTACGGAGGTTTGCAAAAAAAACCCCTTTTTTGTCACCGATTCTCAGTGACAGCTGGTGTCATTAAACCTGTTTGTGTCA
Organism: Aleadryas rufinucha; assembly: GCA_013397815.1. Classification (NCBI taxonomy): domain Eukaryota; kingdom Metazoa; phylum Chordata; class Aves; order Passeriformes; genus Aleadryas; species Aleadryas rufinucha. Next base: position 84,348 of record VZTH01000009.1, read on the forward strand.
TTGTGAATTGACACACAGCCTGGGAAAGCTGGAGGTGCCTAAGCAGTTTTCCCACTCCTAGGTAATTAAACAAATATAGCATGGGAACATTTGTAGAGATAAGAGGATGTGGAAAGCAGAACTGTATTTAGGAGGCTTCTTTTCCCTCTGTTCAGTATTAGATATTACTTCCTAATGAAATAACTTTACTCCATGAATCAAGCACATGCAGTTGTGCTAATGAGGACTTAAACAGATGATGGTGAGGAAAAGCAATTAGCCTTCAGTCAGAAATGGTTACACTGCTCCAGGCAGTGGTGCTTTTGTACTGCACACACTGTGAGTGCAAGTCATCTTGATATTGTTGGGAATTCATGAAGCTCTTAGCTCAGGTTCCCATGTTCTCTCAGGTTCCTGAAATGTTGTTCACTGGGCTGCAGTGCCAGTCAGGTGGTGTGACACTGGGAATTAGGAGTCATTGGGAAGTCAATGAGGCGCTGCCCAGGAGCGAGATCTGTTCCAATTGTATGGATTCGGTGTCGTGTTCCTCTGCTTGCATCCCCTGGCTCGGGCTGGCTGCACACAGGAGCTGTGCAGTGGGGTGCTGCTGTGCAGTGGGGTGCTGCTGTGCACTGGGGTGCTGCAGCACAAACACAGCACTGGGGCTGCTCTCCAGCAGGGCAATGGAGTCTGCTCTCTCTCCAGCAGGAGCAATGGGGTCTGCTCTCTCTCCAGCAGGGGAAATGGGTCTGCTCTCCAGCAGGGGAAATGGGTCTGCTCTCCCGCAGGGGAAATGGGTCTGCTCTCCCGCAGGGGCAGGGGGGCTGCTCTCTCNCTCCAGCAGGGGAAATGGGTCTGCTCTCCAGCAGGGGTAATGGGGCTGCTCTCTCCATCAGGGGAAATGGGGCTGCTCTCTCTCCAGCAGGGCAATGGGGTCTGCTCTCTCTCCAGCAGGAGCAATGGGGTCTGCTCTCTCTCCAGCAGGGCAATGGGGGGCTGCTCTCCAGCAGGAGAAATGGGGCTGCTCTTCCCCAGCACGTGTGGAACACGAGCTCAGGGTTAGTGGCACTTGGGAGAGCACCCTGAACACACTGAGCATTGGTGCTGGCTGAAATCAGAACCTCTGCCACGTCAGGGAGTGGATGTGCACAGGGCTTTGGGGCTGAGAAATGTAGCATCAGCAGTGGTGGCCTTGCTGGATGGTTGGTTTGTGTCCTGACTTGGAGGGAAATGGATTGGTTTGGGGTTTTTTGGTCAGTGATTTTCTGAAGAGATGCGGGAAAAGAGAGAGCGTTTAGGGGGAGACGAGGAAAAAGGGTCAAGAAAAATAGGAGTAAAGCGTGCAGGTAGGAAAGGGAGAAGACCAAGGGACTCTGGAGAGGAAAAGCAGTAGGGAAACAGAGAAACCTTCAGGGGTAGGAGCTGCAGGACTCCAGCTGCACACAGATGACACTGGTTAGTGTTGTAAGGCTGCTGTAGGTACTCCTGCCTGTCCCAGCAGCTGGGTCACTGCTGCTGTTATCACTGTGGGGCCGTGCCCGTGGCCCCTGGTCACACCGTGTGCCAGCCCAGCCTCTGCCCTGCAATCTGCCTCAGGCAGGAAGATTAAAGGGAGAGGTCCTAACCTGGGACATGTGGAGGGCGCTTTTCTGTTATTGAAAATGGAATATTCGTATTTTTTATGAAAGCTTTTGTAACGAATTGCCTCAAAAGCCTGTGATCCCGAGAGGGTTTATACTGTGTCTTGCCAGAGAGCCAATCTTTCATTATAATGTGGTTGCAGCGCATTTTACTTGAATTTATAAACAAACAACTCCTCCCTAAAAGCAGCCTTGCCAATACACTCTGTTGGTGGTCCTAACCCTTGCTGGAGGGAGCACAGCTCGGAGCTCTTGTCCCAGCAGCTTTGGAGCTGCCCCTGGTGTGGCAACTTCATCCTTGAGCTGTGCTGCAGTTACAGGAAACCTTCTCCCATGACCTTGTGCTGAACATCAGAGCCACAGGGACAGCTGGACCTCAGAAAGCTTTATCTCATCTGTGGGAAGGACTGGAAAGTCCTCCAAATCAAAATGCACCTTGGATACCTGCAGCTTGTGCTGGTTGGGTCAGTGGCCTTCCAGAGCATTAATGTGTTGAAAATGTTGAGATTTTACTTCAAATTTTTATCAGGACTCGCCTGTCTGATGTGAGAAGGGTTTCAGGCTTTCATTTTGGTTTGCAGGCACTGCAGAGGTGTGTGTTGATAATGCTGTTATCATCACATATACCCCACCTTTGCTTCACCCCTCTTATTTCTCATTGCAGATGTACAGAGAGTGGCACAGAAGTCAGGCTGTGACCTGTATTTCCAGCTCCATGTAGAGGGGAGCAGTCCCTCACCTCTCCCCGCTGTGTGGCCCTTGTTGCATGTGAGAGCTGCTGTCCTGCAGTGGTTGGGAAACAGCTGAGAGTTACCCAAGAGTGTTTGTTGGCTGGGAGAGCAGCAAGTTCAAAGCTGACCCTCTCCCCTGATTAGGAAAGATGCATTCCTCAGGGAGGGGAGGGATCTGGTTTGCTTGTCAGTGCTCCCTAGTGTCTTATCTTGCTTTTAAAGATCCAGTTCACATCCCTTTGTGGTTGCAGACACAGCAGAGAAAGGTGTAAGTGCTGAACCCAAATAAAAACAAAATAGATCTCGGCAGCAAGAAGTCAAAATGGTAAAATTGCTGAAGAGACCACATAGAGTGCAGGGTCCTGCTTCTATGGAGTAGTTTATAGAAGACCTGTTTTGTGGTGATTTACCTCTGGGCTAAGTGCAGACTGTATAAAAGGATGCTTCTAATGTCTTGTCAGGAGTTACCAGAAGAGTGCTTGTGCTAGTAGCTCTTCAGCATGCGAGCTTCTGTATGAAGCAGTTACCTGATACAGGACGATAAAATTCATGTTTGTTGGCTGTGAACCTATTTTCTGTTCCCCAGAAAAGAATGGGCAGTTCCTTTCTCAGTGAAGATGCAAGGATTGTGCCCATTTTCCTTGGAAAATTAACTGACAACTCAGGAGGGGTGAAAGGAAAATCTAGTTTAAACACATGTGAACATAAAAAAGCTTGACTCTGCATCACCATTTTGTAGCCCAAGACTATGAGCAAACCCTGTCCCAATCAAAGCTATTGGCAGACTCAGCCAGTGGAGTACAGTTGTGAAGCTGACAACTAAAACTCTGAGAAAAATGTGGAGGACTGTGGCCTTCCTGAGGGTTGTGCTTGAGTGTGTGGGTCTGCACAGCTTGGTGGTGCTCCAAACCCTCTCAGCCACCCAGAGCCCAGTGTTCCAACCACTTCTGTCCCTTCTCCTGCCTCATGACTCAGCAAGTCATTGTCTTTTTCCAGCAATGTCCAGACTTGTCTGCCTGTAAGTATCCAGACACTTTGTTCCTTTCTTATTGCTCTATCACCACAAAGCCTCATATGGATCTTATTTTCAACAGCCTCTGGGGCAGCACTAAGGCTTTACTCTCATCACGAGCTGTTAGCACCCTGAACTAGAAACCTGGGTAAAACCTGGATAAAAAACTTCAAAATTTAACCATCCTGATAATTTGATCATTCAGTTATAATTTGCACAAGTGCTGTGTGGGAATGGACGTTGCTCTCCCGGGGTGTGGTTGAATATTGAAAAATAGAGAAATTGAGAAGTGCACTCCACTTATTTATACATGGATAATAAAGATTGGGGGTTTTCTTGAAAACTATTGATGGAGTGGTATGTGAAGTTCTGCTTCTTTTCATATTTTCCTTTACTCTGTTTTAGGTGTCTCCTGCAGAAAGTAACTGTAATGAGAATTTGTGGGAGAGATGAAGAGACTCCTCCGCCCTTCATTAGAATTTGCTGCCTTATCCCAAATGCTCCAAAACACATTTAAATCACATAGTTGGAGCTTTTCACAACTCAGTCCCTTTTCTGTCTTCATCTCAGATTCCAAACTAAAACGTGACTGGGAATGTAAATTCCCTTAACAGTGGCTGCAGCCTGAGTTCTCCAGGTGGGAAGCGTGAGCCAGAGCGCACTGCAGGAGATGGAATTCCAGCTGGGATTTAGCTCCTGCCTGTTCCAGGCTGTGCAGGTGGGATGGTGGGACCTGCCCTGGCACCTCCTCATCTTCCTCTGCCTGCTCAGGGCCAGGAGAGCTCTGAGCTGAGCTGGGTCCTGCTCTGTCCCTGCAGCCGGGTCTGTGCTGTGCAGGAGAGCTCTGAGCTGGGTCCTGCTCTGTCCCTGCAGCCGGGGCTGTGCTCACTGCAGCCGTGCGTACCTAAGAGAGGAGAGGGACTGGGACTGTCTCTGCAGCTCCCAAAAAGCACAGAGGTGGCTGAGGAAGGGGTTTCTGTAGAGGCAGATACAAGCTGAAATGCTGATCTATCCACAGCTTGCTCCTGCTGGTTCCATACTTTGTGCACGCAGCTGTTGCTTGTTGGCTGTTCCCTGCAGGAGTCACTGCCCTACCCGTTCTTGCTGTGCCTCGGGCAGGGCTGGGGTCAGCCGTGGCCTTCAGCACGTGTCTGAGCTCCATCAGTGCTGGTGCACTAAGGACTGGCCTAAATATTCATATGTTCATATTTATTCCGTGTATAAACAAGCCCAGGCTGAAGTGGCGTTGCTCAGCCTGGAGAAAAGGAGGCTCAGGGGGACCCTTCTCGTTCTCTACAAGTGCCTGGCAGGAGGGGTCAGGCTCTGCTCCCAGGGAACAGGGACAGGACAAGGGGAAACGGCCTCAGGCTGTGCCAGCGAGGTTTAGATTGGATATTAGGGAAACGTTTCTTAATGGGAAGGGCTGTCAAGCATTGGAACAGGCTGCCCAGGGCAGTGGTGGAGTCGCCGTCCCTGGAAGCGTCCCAAAACACGGGTGGATGCAGCACTTGGGGACTGGTTTGGTGCTGGTGGGGCTGGATTGATGGTTGGACTTGATCTCGGGTCTTTTCCAGCCTTAAGGATTCTGTGAGTCTGTATTCAAGGGCTTTGTGTTTTGGTTTTCAGTGAAGGAGCTTGCAGGGCCTGTAGGCTTCCATGAGCACGGAGTCAAAGCTGGGCTTCAGGTGAAAACAGCCGCTTCTGCCAGAGTTTACAATTATTTTCCAGTATTGCCTTGTGTTTGAAGGTGACTCAGTAACAGTGCTGGCAGGTATTCCAGGAGTGCCATTTACCTTGATGAGTGCATATGTGAGTGACTCGCTACTTTTAATCAGGAACATAGAACTGAAACAAAGCACAGGAATTTTGTGTGTGCTCTGAGTGGTGTGGATTTGTGACAGGGAGGACTTAGGAATTAAATAGTTCATGTGAATGTGTTTCTCTCAGTGTGTTGTGGGGTTACACTGAGCTGCACCATGGATAGTCTGAGCTGGAGGCAAAGTCCGAAGGGGGAATGACCAAAATGAATCTCCCAAGAGCTGCTGTGTGAAACCACAGCGACAGCATCCAACAAGGTGCTTCATTTACAAGTCTAAAACTCCATTTTCCTAATTTCTACCCCAAATAATTCCTTTATTAAGGAACTAAACCCTCTTGTTTCCAAACATCTGTGGTTCTGAGGCATTACTTCGTGGCAAAGGAGAGATTTCCTGCTGTGCTTCCTGCTAGGGCTGCTAAATTCCCCTGGAACAATCTAAACATCATTATCAGCCCATTCAAATTAATATTTCCTCCTACTCTTGTGAGGGATTAAAGGAGGTTTGTTTCTTTGCTGTTGACTTAAGTGTCCCAGTGAAATTCCTTCACAATAACTGCTCTGGCACTGGGTGCATCCTGCAGAGTTTAAACCTCCTTGGGGTTACTGGATCAGGGCAGAACTGGGGGCCATCAGCTCTTCCAGCCTGTCATTAATCCAGGAAATGCCCTGGGCCACAATCAGTACTGCTGAAATTCTTGCCCAAACCCTGATTACAAAACTTCATAAAGAAAAGCCTGAGGAAATGAGAGATCTCTTCAGAGCATCATCATAAAACAAAGGAACAACGTAATTTATGATTATAAACGTGACAAGGACTATCGAGGAGTCCTGGAGGGTTCCCAGATAAGGAGATGCAGCTCTGCAACAACCCCTCTGTTCGCTTTAAGCATCCCTACTCACTAATTAGAAACTCAATGAAACTCGGAGGTTTCCTTCCTCTGCTATTCAGAATCTTTTTGTCAACAGTGCTCAGCCAGGCAGAGCTGGAGGGCACATACTTGCTCAGGAGCACTCCTGGGGCTGCTCAGGCCACTGCCTGCTGCTGTTCTGTCATTTCCTCTGTTCCTACCTGCCCCAGGTGAGCACGCTGGTGCTGTGCCATTCCCCTGAGAGCTGTGCTGGGCAGTGGAGCAGAGCAGAGCTGGCTCCAGCAGCTGGGGATGGGTCAGGGGCTGAACCTGCCCTGTGTTTTCAGTGATGCTCTGAATTTAGAGATGAACACTCAGCTCACTCCTCTGATGAAATTTACAGTTTTTCTACTTTGGATGAATTGGTCACTGGAAAAATGAAAATCTTGGTTGGGTTTTTTTCCCCCCCCCAAATTGATTCAAGACTTTCTGTGAGCAGTTTCTGGGTGGGTTCTCCTGGAGGGCAGCTAAGGCTGTGTGTTCTTAGCCTGTGCTGCATGTGTAGAACTGGTGGAAGCAGGCTGAGCACTGGGCAGGTGCTGGGGGTTTTCTTTTCAAAACTCAAAACCCCAAAGGCTCACAGCAGCAACCTGGAAGATGTTCGACCTTTGGGGTCGGCTTCCTACGAGCAGCCCTAAGCAGTTCCCTGTCCCATGTGAGCTCTGCCAGGCTCTGCACAGTGCAGTGTGAGCCCCAGCAAATCATACACAGTTCAGACATAAATGTACAATCCTCCTTCAGGACCTTAAACAGAAATACAATTCCCATTGATCAGTGTGAGAACAAATAATGTATTTCTATGGATTGCCTGATTAAAGTGTATGTAGTGGCTTTAGGCAATTGAGCTCTAAAATGGCACAGTAGCTTGGCTTGTCCTTGATCAGCACTCCCAGTCCAAAACAAAGACCTTCTTCACTGCTACACTTCTAAATTTAAAGCAGCACTTTTAAAGCACTTCTAAATTTAAAGCAGCAACATGTCCTAATGGATGGCTGTCCCTAACACTGCAGAGTGTGTGGGTCTGAGTGGGTAATGCTGAAATTAATGCATTTTTTTCTGTAGATAAACACTCAGAAGTTAGGGCAGCGTATGAGCTAAATGAAGGCCTTACACACACATCTGTTTGCTCCTTTATGTTTGTTTGCCTTTATGTTTTTTAAGAGGGAATATTGTTTTTGTAATTTAGTTACCATTACAACCTCAGCTCAATTTGTAATTGGTTAAGAACGTACTGGAAGTGCTTGGCTTACTCAGTGTTTGAGTTGCAGCTCATTCAGTGACCCTGCCTCATTTTCCCAAGAGCTCTGACAGGCAGTCCCTGACTACATTCCCTGATAAACACTATTCCTCTGAATTTTAACTTTAAAATTAAACAGGGCTGGTGGAAATGCTTTGAAGAAAGGAGCCTACCTAGCCACAAAACAGAGCATGCAAAGAGCTTGCTCTCCCCAAGATAAAATTCTTCTGACAGGAATTACAAGGATAATCGGAACCAGGCTTTCCAAAGCCTCAGCTCTTTTGAAAGTTAATAGCCAGCATAAATATACTCTGTGCAATATCTGGGGAAGGAAGGTTGAGGGGAGAAATACAGCCAAGACTGTGCTGAAGGGCAAGAAACATTCAGCCTGCTCTGAGTTATTATTGTAACCAATTGAGGGATGATTGTGTAGGAACTGTTCTGCTTCAAACTCAGTGGCAGAGGGATACAGCAAAATGAGACACATTTTGAAATGGCAGGAAGAGGAATTGCTTGGGTTTGTAGCTGGTGAAAAAGGTTAAAGAATTTATTTAGTTGTTCCCCCCCTCCTTCTTTCAACCTGGACCTAATAAAGGATGCTGTCATGGAAATGTTAAAGACCAAACATCGTCTAAATTATCTGGCCTCTGCCACAGGTAATACAAGTTTTGACTCACAAGGATTATCCAGAGGGAATATAAGGTTGCTATTCATTCACACTTTGAACAAAATCTGCCAAACAAGCCTGGCTGAGGTTATGTTGATGTATGTCTCCATTGTATGGGACGCAGTAAAATGAATGTTCGGCTTGGGTTATCCAGTTTTTCATTGTGCCTCGGGGCAGACACAGCTCTCTGTGTTTTGCCAAGCGAGCCAGCATAAGGAATTTATGAAAAAAGAATAATGTAGGAAACAGAATGTTTTCAGGTCCAAATAGAAAGCAGATGCTTCCCAAGGAGTGAAGGCAATAGAGCAGGAGCTTGTCCCGGGTGAGTGGTGGGATGGATTCCCGAGGAGATGCGGGTGGAGGAGGGAAGGAGGGAGGATGGAGGGAGGATGGAGGGAAACACTTCGCTGCATGAGGTGTAAAATGAAGGCAGGTTGCTCCAGGTGTGCTGGAGCTCCCTGACACGGCTGTGGTGATGGCACGGCAGGCTGTGCAGCAGCAGTGGAACAGGGCGGTGGAAAAGAAGGATTGGATCCATGAGATGTGTGTGGAATGCTCAGCTCAGCCTCTGTTTATCCTGCAATCCGCTTTTCCATCATTTCCAAGGAGAGAAGCCTCAAAGGCCGAGGAGTGCACATGGGTTACAGCCCCGTCCCGAGCAGTGAGCTCACTGGGGGTTGGGTCATGGAAACACTGGAGCTCTGCACTCATTTCAGGGAGATTTAGAGTCAGACACGTCCTGAGCGCTGAGGGGCTCGGAGGAGCTGCAGGAACCTGCACAGAGTAAACCCTGGCTCATTTATCTGGGAACAGGGCCTGGGGAGAGCTTAACCAGCCCTGGTGACGTAAGTGATAGCTCAGTTTGGAGTGAAAGCAGCTGGCTTTGGGGCTGTGTTGTCATTCTCCCCTCCCCTGTCTCTGCCAAGATAAATGTTCTTCTCCCCTTTACCTTACTCGTTAAAACGTCTTCCTGGCCATCCCAGATAAATCGAGTTGAGAACATGTTACAGTGCACACCTAAATGGTGAAATTCAGTGAGGGAATTTAATAAAGCCTCTCAGGCTGTTAAGATAGAAAATGACAACCTATTAAGGGGTAAAGCTACAGTACTTTGTTCTTTATTTATTTGAGCTTTAAATGATGAAGAGATTGGAGCAGAAAAAAGACCCACTGGAAACAGTTATTTCTCAGTATTTGAAGAACTCCCCCAAGTTGTTCTGTGAAGTTTTTGTCATTATTTCTCATAATACATGGTTTTATGTTCTCAGGCAGGTACTTGATAAGGAAATACAACTTATTTTTCTGCAGTGTGAACAAACTCTTCTTGTTCAGTGTGTGTGCTGGGTGCATTGCAGGTGTGGATGTCCCTTCCTTTAAAGGGGAACACAGATGTAAATCTCTAAACAAGTTTCCAGTTGTTTGGGTTTTTTACTAAGGGAGTGGGGAACAAGTCCTGAGCACTCACTCAGACTCTGCTTTGATCCTGTGTGTGCTCATGGAAAGTGATGGAAACTGCTCCCGATCTGCCCCATTTCTGTTCTTTCTCCCCTCATCCCTGGTGGGCGAGGATGGCTGCAGCAGGCACAAGGAACCTGGGTTCCCTGGGTCAAAGAAGAGCTTTCCTGCAAGCTCTGAGGAATGCTGGGGGAGCCCAGGAGGCAGCCCGAGTGCTTTGCTCCCTGGAAAGGCACAATTCCCCAGGTGCTGTGGGGCACAGGCGTTAGCTGTGCTCAGAGCTGGTCCCTCACTGGGCTCACAGAGCCCTCCCCAGCGATGGTGGGCTCTGGGGCTGCCCCCACCCAGCTCCCTGGGGTGGCTGATTCCTGCCAGCTCAGGGCTTGGGCAGTTTGTGCAGTTGTTTTTATCGAAGTCAGTGTTTCAGCTCGAGAGTCGAGGCTGTCGGCTTCCTGTGTGGGTGAGCAATGAGATCCTCCACGGGGAGATGGGTCCTGATGGAGTGTGTCATTTCTGAGTTCCCACATCAGAGTCAATCTCAGTGCACAAACCCATTTCTTTGCAAGATCCAGTGTTGTTTGTTGGTGTTTAATCCCTTCTTTCCCCCCACCAAGTGTAAATATTACAGTTTTGGGGAAGATAAACTCTTTTCCTCTGGTGTAGGAATGGAATAGGGTGTTCCATCACAACAGCAACAGCTCAGCTCAGGTTTGGGGGTATGACCTTTGCCTCTCTCACAAGTGAGTGCTGATCCAGCAATTAACAGCTGGAATTAAAGCCAGCAGTGAAGAGCTGTAGGTGCCTGGGGCTGCCAGTGCCCTGCTCCTGATGTGCTGATCCTCATGGTGATCCGTGCAGTGCTCTGGCTTTCCCTGCCTTATGGATAATTGTGTTTGGGGTTAATACCAGTTCTGAACTTCACCTCCACCTGGAGCCAAGTGATTCTATCCAGGCCCTTGCACTCTGTCTGCCTTACTTGGGTCTCTCTGTAGTTAAAATTACTAAGACTCCTTAATGTCAGTAGAAAGGAGAATAATTGTCCACTGATGGGTGGGAGGCTTGGATGGGTTGGGTGATGTGATGGGTTAATCCTCACTGCTCCCATCATGTGAGGAATGGCAGAGTCACAGAACAGTTTGTGTGCAAAGGGATTTAAAGCTCATCCATGGCAGGGACACCTCCCACTGTCCCAGGCTGCTCCAAGCCCCAATGTCCAGCCTGGCCTTGGGCACTGCCAGGGATCCAGGGGCGGCCACAGCTGCTCTGGGCACTCTGTGCCAGTTTTACCAGGCTCAGTGAGGAAGTGCTGATGTCTTAAGGTTTGTCTGCCTTTGTGCTTAGACAAAAGCAGCACTTGGAACGGAATGACGGATAAAGCAGCGCTGACAGCTCAAGTCAGGAGTGCTGGCTCCAGGAATAATGGGTATTTGCATAATAGGAGTTATTCAGTCGATGCAAATGCTCTGCAGAGCTGCAAACCCGAAGTGAGAATGGGAGGAAGCGACGAAATTGGAGGTGTTAAAGGTGTTAAATGGTCTGGGTGGAAATTCAGGTGAAGCTGAAATCAGGGAAACTTCGGTGTCAAGAAAGCTCTGGCAAGGAACGGAGATACTCTATCCCTCCTTGACCTTCTGGAGCTTGCTGACGATTTATCACTCTCGAAACATAATTTGTGAACACTGGGAGGGAAAAAGGGGAGGAAAGTTTATGAAAATCCCTTTTGTCTCCTTTGCTGCTCTAACGAACTCTTAAGTTCTGCAAGTGAGCTATAGCTTCACTGTGTCAGGGGGAGGAAATAATTCAGTAGCCTTTAACTGTGTGTTTTCCTCAGTTTGAGCTTCAACTAAACTCCTTAAAATACACACAGCCACCCACAGCAGCTTTTTGTAGCTAAAGCTGAAGCTCTTAGCACGTGAAAGCTGCGTGGATATGGTGTGGCTGTGGAAAAGCTGGATGTGTCCCTGGGTCAGTCTGAGGCCATCCCGCTGCTGCTCAGGGTCGGATCAGGCACTGAGACAACCTTAGAGCACAGGCAGGGAGGGGTTAAAATCCTCTGGGGGGAAAACGGTTTTCAAAATATTTGCATTAACTTCTAAGTGTCTTTAGAAGACAATACACACATTTTTGAGATCAGGCCAAAATGTTCTTTAGTTCACATCTTCAGGCTGATGCAGAGTGATAATTGCAGGAGGGGAGTTACAGGATTGCAAACAAGTGAGGGAACTGCTGCTGTTCTCCAGTGCAGCCTGACATAAATTACCTCTTTTTCCTCGGTGAAGAAATCTATAAATAGCAAATGATCTATTAGCAGGTGGGTTGTGAAATGACTTTATGAAGTATCAAAGATGCACAGAGTATATAAAAGAGCCCCAGGATTACCGAGTTCTCAAACAAAATGACTTTGTTTTCCATGAGCAGATGCAAATCTGCTTCTAAAGCTGCTAATATCATGGAAGCCCCAAATAAACAAAGCTCTGTTTGAATGTTTTGGTATTTCAAAGTCAGTTACACACAGAGCTGAAAATCTCTATCCAGCGTAGGGGCTCTGTGATCCTCAGTCCTGGGCATGTATTTAGTTGTACATATTTGTTCTTGCTAATGGAGTATTAAAATAATCATAAATCCATGCTAATGTCTGTGAGTCCTATTCTGAGTTACTCTAGGGTTTTTTTTTAAATTCCTGATGAAGATAAAATGCAGTAGTTTGTTTATTTTATGATAACTTCATTCTGGGTTTAATTATTCATAAGATCACAACAAAAGGCAATACATTTTGCAAATATGACTGTTTAATAGTATGGCACTTCAGTAGAGCAATCTGATACTGAATCCTTAGTGAGGAATGAGTAACTCACTTTTATTTGAATTATAAATCATGGAGATTACTGCAATATAGATAGTTAAATTCTGCTCTATTCTCATGTTCCACCAGGAGCAACTAATGTATTTCAGCACTTGGTAAAATGGATGGAGTTTCCACCAATGGAGTGAATTAAAACTATGTTAAAATGTAACTGTTTTATAGCAATGTGGTGTAATTATCTGGTACTGGATGTGTTTCCTGCCAGTTTTAACTGCATAGATCAACCCTCCAGTGTCACAGAGCAACTCTTACACCTCGTACAGCTTTCAGGACTCAAGGATATTTTAAGATTGTTAATGTGCTGGATGAAATGAAAGCATTGCAGAGCCCGAGGGCCATGTGCAGAGTGTTGTGGTGCCCTGGTGTGAGCCTGACCTGGGCAGGGTGGGGGGACACGAATGGCTTTGGGCATTGACCCCCCTGCAGCTGCACAGCCTGGGGGCACAGGGGCTCCACCTCTGGTTTGGGTTGTTCGTCCCCAAAGGCTGGATGAGAACAAAGTGCCCCAAGTCTGTGCAGTAGGTGTATAGGACACAGCAAAATCCTATTCCACTGCAGCCTGCAGGTTTACATCTTCGCTGGAAATCCACAAAGAAAAACGTGGGAACTGGAGCAGCATTCCACATGTCCATCTGTCTTACTGCATCTCAGTGCCAGTGTTTCACAGTCAGAGTTATGTCTCCCAAACCCTTTTTGTTGTATTTTTAAGCCAGCTGAACCCTCCAGGGCTCAGGCACTCTGTGCTAACCCAGCCTGGGCAGTGAGGGCACTGTTACAGCAGCATAATGACTTCCTAAATCAACTTGCACCAAGTGGCCAAGCATGATTTTTCAGGCAGTTTGTTCAGAGTTGTCCAATATGGAGTTTTCTTCAAACCAGCTATGTCATTTCTAGCATTTAAAACTCTTAATTTCCTTCTGCTGTTCCCCCTGAGAGACATCACCAGGTGATCAGTTATGTCAGGATGTTTCAGGTATCAGGTGTCTTCCTTTTTCTTCCTTATAACCAAACAAAATGTGGAAAGAAAGGGAAAAACCTCACCTTGAACTATCGTTATTTTAAAGATCTTCTCAATTAAGAACCAGAGTTAAACCCAATCCATTCCATACAAAAGAATCTGAAGAAATCTGTGTGTGTGTTTCGTACAGGTTCCACGAAGGAACTGATCGAGAGCTGCTGTGGAGCTGGGCAGCAGTGGGCTATAGACAACGGGGAGTGCACAGAGATCCCTGTGAGTGGCATGGATGGTGATGTGTGCAGGTAGGTAAGGCAAAACTGAGCATTTTCAGTTAACTCACAGAGCAGCCCTTGAGAAGAAATCAGATGCACTTTGTGGGATGTCCAGGAGACTGGGAGCTGTCATTCATTGTCTCAATTATTGGTAGACTGGCAATGCACCATGGCAAATCAGAAGCCAGGATTTCCCCCTCCATTTGCCCAAAATCTAATCTGAACAAAAGCTTGTTAAGGTTTCTCTTTGCCTCCCACACGAGCAGAGCACAGATTTTTGTTCCCCGTTTTTGGCACATGTGTGGAGCTGCAGGTAAACAGGAGGGCAGAGCTCAGAAGTGACCCCAAGCTGAGGGTCCCTGAGCAGTGCCAGGGCAGGGGACGGGCACTGCCCTGCTGGGCCAGCCCGGGTGGCACGGGGCCGTTTCCCAGCGTGCCAGGGAGCCCAGCCTGTGGGCTGTGTCACATGTGGTGGCTTGGCCCTTGCAGGATTGCCCAGAAGCAGTGCTGTGTGTCCACGGTGAGGGAGAACAGCTGCCTGGCCGGGATGCTCGCTGCCAAGGAGGGGGACGCGTGTGGCCCCGAGGAGAGCGATCCCTGCGCGGGCTCGTCCTACAAGGTGAGCTCCTCTGGTGCTTCTGCAGCTGTGCCAGCTGTCCTCAGGGCCTGCCTTCAGCTTGTCCATGCATTACTACAGGGCACAGAAGAGGTGAAGCTGCAGGAATGTGGCAGGGAAGTGGTGCTGTTTGCATTTAAGTTTGCAGCCCCTTTTAAAACTTCACAGTGCTGTCGTTTTGAATTATTTCCATCTCCATCTTGCAGACCTTACTGGCTGTATTGCTTGTGCTTCCTCGCTTTGGAAGTAGCTGAAAAGTCCATTTTAGTTTTTATATATATAGTGTAGAATAATTTAGGAAATGATGGGGCAAAACTTAATTGAAGATATAACGTGAAAACCCATTAGTGGACAGTTTGCTTGGCTCCAGTGTTGAATTGTGGCCCCCTTTCCCAGTTCTGCACAATGCTGGACTAGAGGAACAAGCATTTAGATGATGATGGAAGCCTTTTGTTCATAAATAAAGGCAAACCATTAACGGACAGCACAAATCACAGATCCTGAGCCACAGCCTCCGCTTAGATAAATGAGATTTGCTTTATGAGAATCAGCGGAGCCAAACCAATTTAAACCAGTCTGAAGATTCAGCAGCTCGCTTGTCTTGTTCTCACCAGAACGCTGCCTTTCAGAATTCATTTCCCTCTGATCATAATTTACATAGCTATAGCTCAGCTTAAGTGCAGCTTCCGTGGGCTCAGCAGGACCCTGATTAGTTCTATCTGTTCCTGCACTTGGGAGATTCTCGCTGATAATTGTTCACTGGAAAGGCAGGGAGCGTGGACATCCACTGCAGAGCGCGAGGTTTAATTAGCTGTGCTGATTTGTCATCTTCAGAACCGTTATTAATTTGGGTCTGAAGCCTATCATTAGAGTAAAAAGAGAATTTGTGCATTGGGGAGAAGACATTAATATGTCTGAGATGTGACAGAATTGTTATTCCTGGGTTTTCACCAGGGGTGGTTTGCATGCCAGGCAGAGGCAGGCTGTGGAGGCAGTCTGATTGCACATGCCATTCCTCAGGCAGAGGTGGGGAGGGAGAGCTCCATCATTCCTGGCTGAGCTGAAACCAGTGACAAAATACTCCAGTGGGATGGTTCCTCATGCCAGTTCCAATGGGATTTCTCCTTTAAGATAAACCACCTGAGACAGTGGAATTGCTGAACAGCTTTGCTCACCTATTTAGCTCGTTTAGCTCTGGAGTTATTGCAGCTACTGCTTGAAAAAAAAATCAATACATATTGAGACCATTGAGACTTTGTATTACTTTAGCATTACAGTATGTACTGCTGTAATACAGAATAATCCAACTTTGTATAGCCTTGCATTACAAGGAAGGTTTTATAAAATTATTATGGTTAAGCATTGTTTCAGAGGTGACCTGGCAGAAGGTGCTGACAGTCCTTAGTGGTGTTTCCCCTGATCTGTCTGCTCTGAGTAACTGCTGTGGCATAAATCAAAAAAGTTTCTCTGGAATGTGGAAAGATTCATTAATTGCCCCAAAAAACAGCAAGATATTTACACTGCCCTGCCAAAAGCCAGGGTTTTACCTCCAGGTTACAAACATTTGCAGGTCTTCAGACATTTTAGGTGTGGGGTCCTTCCTTTTGCTTCAAGGTGAAGGTGGCAGTGCTGGTTTTTCAGATCGAGAAGTTCAGCCTGTGTTCAATCCACCTAATCTTAGGGTGCTTTAATTGTTATTTTCTCTGATACAAAAAACAAGTCCTTAGGGGCTTTTCCTAGTGGATGGAGGCTCCACCATGGTAAATCCAATTATGCAGGATTCCAGCAAAGATGGTTTTGAGGGGAATGCAGAAAGCTGTGAACCAAAGAATGGTTCTCAAGGTGTTTCTCAATTGCAGGATAAAAGCAGTCATTTTGCTATGAATTTGTAGAATTCCTGGGAAGTTCAAAAAGCAGCTCATAGAAGGCTGAGGCATTCCAGTTTCTGCATTTTAGAAGGAACTTTTCAACGAACAAGTTTTTCCACTGGAAAATGAGACAGTTTTGTTCACCTGGAAAATATGTGAGCCCAAAGATGTATGACTGATTTAATGCTCTCTGTCATGCCTGCACATGGGATAAATGGTGAATCAAACTGTGACTGAAAGAAGCCAGGGTCTTCAAGGCAAATATTGCACGTTTTGCAGTACTTCAGTAAAAACATGTATTATCTTGAACTTCTTCTGTTTTGCATATTGAAGGTGACAAAACTGAGCTAAAACTAAAAAAAATATGCAGAAAATAGAATTTTTTTTCACAAAATTTTGAATTTGAGGGTTCTGGATTTGGGGAGGATGGAAAGAGGAATTTTCCCTTTTCTAGCATGACCACAATTCATTAGTGCTAGATTTTTTTTTTTTAATACTTCTTTTGAAAAGATGGTTTAGCCTATTTAGAGTGCAAAATAATTCATCCTCTTCAAGACCCGTGCTGTAAATTTTACACAAACGCATTTGGGCACGTGAAGGCAGCTCCTCGTGGCTGTGCATATTTGCAAATGTGAGTAACGTCTGCTGTTTGTGATGTTTGGGGATTTTTCAGATCAGGAAGCAGGGCCATAAAACACGAGCTGCAGCCACCAGAGCTGGCTGAACGTGCGAGGCCGTGCTCTGAGCGTGAAATGCTCACGAAACCCCAGTGCTGTCCCGAAAAAAGGGACTTGGCAGAAGGGTTTTGGAGCACTGAGCTGGCAGTGGATGCACTTCATGCTGGAGACAGGCTCTGGTTTAGTGGCAGTGCCCACCTGGGGTTTCTGATGATGGAAAGGGATCCCTCCCCATTTCCATTCTCCTCCAGCCCTTAGAGCACTGCCCAGGTCAGGGATCTCCCCCCTGGCAGCGGGGAGCAGAGTGGGGTTTGCTGCTGCTCCGTCCTGGGAGTTCCTGTGGGCAGAGCTCCTGCTGCCAGCTTGGATCCTGCCCTTCATTTCCCGTGTCTGACACCTTCTCACAGGGTGGAGGTTGGAACAGACCCAGGTGGGCTCTCTGGGTTCAGAGGGGCTGTTCCAGTGTGGCTGCAAACTCGCAGGGAGTGGGTGACTGTCAAAGCAGTGCAGAGGGAAAGAGGCTCTGTGCTTGTCTGTCAGTGAAACAGACGTTGTTTATAGCTAAAATATATAAACAAACAAATAAATAATTTATAATAATAAATGTATTTATTATTATAAATGTAATAATAAATATATTTTTTATTATTATAAATAAAGGGGTGAGAGGACACTTCAATTCAAATCCACAAAGGCATCTCCAGCTCAGGTGTGACCCCTGTTGTCTCTGCAGCAGAGGCTCGCAGCTCCTCTGCCTCCCTGCTTGCTGAGGTATCCGCTGTGCATCCCCACTGGGGACTTCCTGAATTTGCT
>VZTH01000009.1:102016-134383 GCA_013397815.1 Aleadryas rufinucha
GAGCAGAGTGGGGTTTGCTGCTGCTCCGTCCTGGGAGTTCCTGTGGGCAGAGCTCCTGCTGCCAGCTTGGATCCTGCCCTTCATTTCCCGTGTCTGACACCTTCTCACAGGGTGGAGGTTGGAACAGACCCAGGTGGGCTCTCTGGGTTCAGAGGGGCTGTTCCAGTGTGGCTGCAAACTCGCAGGGAGTGGGTGACTGTCAAAGCAGTGCAGAGGGAAAGAGGCTCTGTGCTTGTCTGTCAGTGAAACAGACGTTGTTTATAGCTAAAATATATAAACAAACAAATAAATAATTTATAATAATAAATGTATTTATTATTATAAATGTAATAATAAATATATTTTTTATTATTATAAATAAAGGGGTGAGAGGACACTTCAATTCAAATCCACAAAGGCATCTCCAGCTCAGGTGTGACCCCTGTTGTCTCTGCAGCAGAGGCTCGCAGCTCCTCTGCCTCCCTGCTTGCTGAGGTATCCGCTGTGCATCCCCACTGGGGACTTCCTGAATTTGCTGTCATTTATCTGCTGCACTTCTGTGGCCTGGCAGTGCAGCACATCTGTGTGTGACTGAGTAAAGCACCACACAGTTTTTGTCTGCCACCTGCAGCACAGCAGACTGCAAGGGGTGGGAGATGAGCGTGTCGGCGAAGCTGCTGTTTGGCTGCTCTCAGGAAGGGAAAAGGAGGCAAATAACTCATCAAACACACCCTGGCCTCCCTCCAGGCACTGTCTCAGCGGGATGCTGTCCAGCACAGGCAGGTAATTAAAGGTCAGAGCAGGTTTGCAGGGCACTAGTGCAGAGAGGAGAGCCTTTACTGACCCCTGACAGGGCTGGGATGCTGCTGACCCTCACGTCCATGCAGGATATTTCCAGTTCCTGTTGCATTGCTTCCAACTGACCATTTTCTGAGCTCTAATGCAAAGAGGTACAGATCTGTGTTGTTTTGTTTATAATTTCTGTTCGTACTACACACACACAAGGCCTGTGAGCAAGGGCTGGGAGGAGCTGATGAGCAGCACCCCTCCTTCCTGACGTGTGGAGCTGCTGAAATCGCTGGCACAGCCAGGCCCTGTGTTTGTTGTGGCTGCACTTGACCCGTTGGTGCAGAATGGCAAAAACAAGCACAAGTAAAGCTTCGGTATTTGCAACTGTCCAAACTCCCAAATGTTTTTCCAGATGCTCCACTGCTTAGGGAAGTGCAGATCAGTTCCAGGTGTGTGTGGGCTCATCCCCGAAGCTGTGTTAAATCACAGAGCAGCATTGTTAAGGTGGGAAAAGACCCCTGAGACCATCAAGTGCAACTGTAAACCCAGCACCACCCCCCTGTTCACCACCAAACCACGGCCTCAAGTGTCACAGCCACACGTTTTGTGAGCACCTCCAGGGATGGGGACTCCCCCAGTGCCCTGGCAGTGCTTCCAGAGGCTGTGCTGACCGTCCCCCTGCTTTGCAGCAATGCTGTGACTGCTGCAGCCTGGGGCTGCGCCTGAGGAGCGAGGGGAAAAGCTGCGAGGCCAACATCAACCTGGGCTACCCCTGCAGCCACGTGATGCTGTCCTGCTGCGAAGGGGGGGAGCACTTCATCCAGCCTGAGATCAAGAGGCATCCTGAGCCTCTGCCAACAGCGACCCCCGAGAAGGGTGAGTGTCCGTCTGTCCTGGGAGACACTGCAGGGTGAGTGTCCATCTGTCCTGGGACACTGCAGGGTGAGTGTCCCCTGTGGCTGTTTCTCAGTGGCTCTGTGCAGTGTGTGTCCCTCCAGCCCTGGGGAAGGAGGAGCTGGCCCTGCAGGGTGGGTTCCTTTGTTCCCATCCCTGCAGCCGCTGTTTGGGGCAGATCTGAGCTCCCCTGGTGCGCGTGTGACCCCGCAGTGTCCGGCCCCAGTGGCAGGACAGCTGCCAGGGGGGCTGTGTTGCAGTTTCAGAGCGGGAGGAGCAGCACGAAGCGCTGTCCATCGGCAGTGAGGCCGAGCTGTCCAACAGCCTGCCCGGAGATGACCTGGATGAGTGCCTGCTCTACGGGGGGGAGCTCTGCCAGCACCTCTGCATCAACACCGTGGGCTCCTACAAGTGCTCGTGCTTCCCCGAGTTCACTCTGCAGGAGGATGGCACCAGCTGCTCTCCAGGTGAGCAAAGGGCACTGTCTCTGTGCCTCCTGCACTCATCTGCCAAGCTTTCCTTTAGCTTCTCTGCCGTCTCTCTGAGGTTTTTTTTATGGGTGTTGATGTATGGACGTGTTCTGTAGAAATTGTAAAATGTAAAGATAAATTACAATTTAGGAAACTTAATTATGCCTTATTTTTGTGTTTGGTGGCATGAGGTGAGGGTGGTGTTGCATATGTTCAAATCAACACTGTTTGCACTTTCCAGAAGAGGATTTGCAAGGATTTTTGCAGAAATACCTTTTCTTCTCAGAGTAATTTTGTATTTTACAGTTATGTTTTCTTTAGATAAACTTAACTCAGTTCAGGCAGACAGCATTGCTTCCTGAGCTTTGATTTTTATCTAAAATCATTAACATCCTTCAGTGATAACAAACTCTTAAGTTTATCTAGTGTGGTGGAAGTCTGGAAAAGAAAGTCTATTGTGTCGTAATTGTTTTGATGTGTGGAGTTCTCCAATGGCAAGATTTCAAATCAGATAACACAGAAAGTTGAAACCTCATATTAGTTGCAAGTGCTTTCTGTTATTTAACGAGCAAAACCCGTGTTTCCATCCAATGACAGAACTCCTTGGGCTTCTGATGCTCTGCCCAAGCCAAACAATGAGTGTTGTGTACGTCATCCTTCTCCACGTGGTGTTGCAGCATTTACCTCAATAATGCATTTGACTGTTCCTGTGGCAGCTGTCCGCTCTGTTTATGTTAAAATTCTGGAAGAGGAACCCAATCCAAAAGAGAAGAAGAAAAGTTCTTATTTTAGCCCTGCAGAATTTGGCCTGATCTCTCACCTGGAGCCTGTTTGTGGTTGTGCTTTGCTTTGCTTCTCCCAGCAGTGCCTGGGCTGAAGTTCTGGGTGAAGCATCTCGTGGTGTGGGTGGTCCTGTTCCTGCAGATGTGCAGGACTGGGGGGCTCAGGGCAGTGCCCAGAGGGGTTTGCAGAGCTCAGCTGGGGAGGGGGCTTGTGGCAGGGGACACGTGTGGGATCTCAGAGGTGCACGGCAGGGGCCAGGGCAGGGAGGGCTGGAGCTCTCATTGCTGGGCCAGGTGGAGGGAGGTGCTTGGGAGCCTCAGTGGCTTTGCTTGGCTGCACCACACGTGGCACAGGGGCCTTCCAGTCCTGCTTTTCCTCTGGGCATTCCTGGGGAAATCACTCAGGCTTTGCCACAAGCAGGTGGCTTTGTTTGTCTCTGTGCCACAGCCCAGAGTGTCTGTGCTGACCTCATTTTCTTAAGGAAATCCCTCTCCCCATACCCCAAACCTGCACTGCCATCACCCTGAGTCATTTGAGGTTGTCACTGGGGGCTCACCCTTTGCTCCAGGTGACACTTGAACTCAGTGGGAGCAGGACACATCCCTCTTAAGGGAGAATTTAACCTCAGGGATCCAGGCTTCTGTTTTGATGATACTGATAAACTGGGTTACTCTTATTGATGTAACAGAGCTCCTTTTTTCCTGATACCTTTAACATTACTGTCTGTTGAAAATATTAGTGGCAGACAGCAGCTGTCATGTTTTCCACTTGGCTGTACAAAAGTCATTCCAAAGTATCCTGTGGTTGTAAAGGTGAGTGTTTGTTGTTTGTCTCTGTTGAAATGGGATGCACAGAATAAGGTCAAAGGCTTGTTTTGGGTTTGGGATTTTTTTTTTCCATCAAATACCAAATGAAAGCCACTGTATTTAAAATACAGCACATGTTTTAAAAATGAAATTAGCACTTTTGGATTATTCAGATATTGCCACACTTTACAGAAGTTATTGTCAGCCAGGCTCTCTGATCTGTATCCATGATGTTTGTTTCCCCCTCCAGACCGTGATGGAGGGGGATGAATGTGATCTCCCCTTGCTGTGGGGTGTCTGGTGGGGTGGTGCTGTCCCTCATCCTCCCTTGCCTTACAGATCCTGACAGGGGACAGGTGACCAGGCTGGAAGCTGAAGCCACCATCCCTCCAGTAGCTTCCCCCTCGCAGCCCATCCTCGTGGTGTCCCTGCAGGAGGAGCAGGACAAGTGCAAAGGTAGGTTGGAGGTGTCAGCTGCAGGGGCAGGCGAGTGAGGGATGTTCAGAGCAGGAGCAAAACTCCACTCATCCCTTCCCCAGTCTGATTTCAGTGCACAGCCTTAACTGGTTACTGCTGGCACAGGGCTGAGGAATTGTCAGGGGAAACCCGAGGGAGAAATCTGAGGCTGCTCTCTGCTGTCAGGGCTGTTCCCCAGCTGCTCCCCAGTGTGGGGTGGGCAGTGCAGCCGTGCAGGGCAGTGTGAGCAGTGCAGATGGGGGCAGCCAGGTTGTGTCTGTGTGCAGCAGGGGCTGGAAGCAGTGCTGGGAGCAGTGCTGGGGGCTGGGAGCAGTAGTGAGGGCTGGAAGCAGTGATGGGGGCTGGAAGCAGTGCTGGGGGCTGCCTGGACACCCAGGTCACGGACTGATTCCCCCCTGAGCTGGGGTTGTGTGTGGCTGCAGCTGGCCCGTGCTGGGGTCCTGATGTGTTGTGCACTTTGTGTTGTGCAGATAACGGCCCCTGCAAGCACCTCTGCAGCATCGTGGCAGGGGATGCTGTGTGCTCCTGCATGGCTGGCTACACGCTCATGGCTGACGGGGTTTCCTGTGAAGGTGAGTGCTTTGGGCTCCCCACAGAGACGTGGTTAGGTGTTGGTGTACCTCACACCCCTGGCTGTTCCTCATTTGCAGAATTGTGGGTTGCAGTGCCAGCAGAGACTCTTTGGCAGGAGGAATCCCAGCTCTGCCTCACAGCTCCTGGAGCACAGCCTGGCTGTTACCTGGCAAGGTGGAGGCGAGCCTGGACTGGTGCTCTTCTCCTCTGACACTGCAGGCTTTTTTCCAGCCCTTTTGGTTTCTGTTCCCACTCGGGTTCCTCTCAGGGTGCACAGCTCTGGACCCGCAGTGCTGTCGCTGGGAACGGGAGCAGCGAGCAGGATTTGGGCACCTCTGCTGTCCTGGGGCACCCTCAGAGCACAGCTCTGCCCTGCCACCTGCTCTGTTTGGTTCTAGTTCCTCTTGCCTTGGAAACCTGAACTCAGGGGGGCTTCACAGCTGGGGCAGGATGTGCCATGGGAGCTGGGCCAGCTCCAGGTGTTGGGCTCGGTGCTGCAGCTCTGGCCTGCAGTGGTGAGCACTGAATTCCAAAGCTGCATCATGGCCATTCACTGATATAAGTATTAAATAGACATTCTTTAGCAGGATATGTTTGCCCAGGGGGGCTTTGGGGGTCAGAAGCAATGCCCTGTGACATACCTTAATTATAAATCTCTAAGTAGGGGAGCAATAACAGTGAAATGCAAGCAGGAGCTCCCGATGCTCAGAACTGCTCACAAATGATCCACATCGCTCTTAATCTTAGATCTTATTGAATAACAAATCATTTTCATGAAATTCCAGACAGCCTGTGAAGAAAATGGGATTTTAATATCACCGGATGAAATATTCACAGTGCACTGCTTACTCAAGTGTGGTGGAAGCTAATTTGATTAATTAATTTCAGAATCAAAAGGGGCATTTCAAGGCAATAGTTTTCCTACAGGAAATGAAAAAATTTGTATTTGTCAGTGGAAGCAGTGAGTTTAGACGTTAGCAGGGGACATTTATAATCTCTGTTGAAGTCAGGATCTGATGGTGAGGGTGGTGGTGCACTGGAGCAGGTTTCCTTCAAGGGGTGTGCGCTGTCTCTGTGTGACTGCCTGCCTGTTCCTAAGGATATTTCTTTCTGGAATGGCCAAAGCACAGGAGTGTGAGCAAGGCCTGGCTGATCTCTGAGGGTTCGTTCCAGCCCTGTTCTCAGTGTAACACTGCATGTATTACAGCCTGCTGCTCCAGGAAGCTCCAGCACACTCCATCTCGGCATCTGCGGCGTGACAGAGATGTTGTTTCATTTCAGGAGCCGTTCTAACGGAGTTCTGTTTTTCCCTTTTGGCTGCCACGTGCTGCTGTAGATTTGGACGAGTGCCTCACAGGTGCTCGGGCTTGTTCCAGCGGAGAGTTGTGTGTGAACACTCTGGGATCATTCTCGTGTGTCAGCCACAGTGGGATGTGTGCAGAGGGCTTTATTCTCAACAGGCGTAGGAGATGCGTTGGTAAGACGAGAGGCGCACGCCGCTCACCGCAGCGCCATAACCCTCCATGCTCCTCCACGCCATCTGTGCTCCAGGCTCTCTGGCCATCCCTGCCTGTGACATCTCAGAGCCACTCAGTAAAAACACACGTGCGCCATTTGCTCAGCCCCTTCGCCTCATGAGCTGCGTGCTGTTTGGCTTTTCCCCCAGCAGTGCATCCTCAGGGTGCGGGTCAGTGTGAGCCCCGGGCCCGTGGCTGATGGCCACGGCAGCGCTGGTGGCTGCAGACCGAGCTCAGGGAGCGGAGCAGCTGAGCTCTCCGGACAGTTCAGTGCTGCCCAGTTCCAGGCACCACCCAACAACAAAACTCCACAAATACAGCTCCAGAATCCGCTTGAGTCTGGGCACTGGAAAAGATCCAGTCCAAAGGGAGGGCATTTTAAAATTCACACGAGTCCTTTGTTGATTCTGGCACGAATTTCTCTGTGTAGAAGTCAAGGATGCATCATAATTCTGCTGGATCATCCCTGCTGTTTGAGTTCCTGTAAGAAACCGATCCCTTTTTACAAGTGTAATTATGAGGATTTAATTTGCTTCCAGCAGCCAGGGCCTCAGCTTATGGAGCAGTTTCTTTTGTGGGTCCTTTTCTAGGGGCTGGGTTAGGAGGCAGCAGCAGTGTTGCCTGGAACAATGGAGCACCTGGAGACCTCCAGTCATCCATGGAAGCATCAGTGCCTGTGACTGTAATGTCCTGTGTGAATGCAGTGCCTTCTCCACCCCTGTCCTCCTCCCTACTTTTATAACACTGTTTTTGTGACCACCACAGCTTTGGTTTTGTTCCTGTCTTTAAAGCTCTGTGATCTCCTCTGATTAATAAGCTCCGTGTGGCATTTGGGCATGAGCAGGAAAACTTCTGCAGTGTCAGAATCCAGAGAAGAACTGTGATTTCCCACCTTTTGGGCATTCCTTAAATTGTCAACACTGGATTTTGATTTTTTTATTTTTATTATTATTATTATTAATATTTATTTTGAAATCAGAGGTGGTGGTAAGAATGGAGATTTTTTTAAGTGATTTGGTTTCAATGAAATGGCTGAGAGAACAGCCCTGGAAGGAAGGAAGCCTTTTCGAGGCAATTCAGCCTGAGCTGAGGCTGGTGCTGGAGCTGCCCAGGGTGTACCTGATAAACCTCAGGCACTGCTCATGAAGGCAGCCACAGCTCCCACTGGTGAAGCTCAAAGACCCCCTTCTCTCTCACTAAACACCAAACCTCTGTGCTCCTCTAACACAGGACAGTTTTTACAGGAATCCTTTTAAATAATCGAAAAATCTTTGAAAATTCTCTTCCTTTTTTTATGGTGTGCTCCCTCCTCCCATCCAGCTCCGCTTCGTGTGTGGTGCCAGGAGAACATTTGCCGTGTTTAACATTTTTTCCTACTTTTGTAGTCCAAGGGGAAAGCCACAGGCGTACTGTGGTTTGTGTTTTGCTCACTGCCTCCTTCTCCTGGGCTATCCTTTTCCAGCCTCACTGCTTTTGTGCTCCACCTTGAGCTGTCTCAAACACCAGGAGAGAACCTGTGGTGATTTGTTTCCAAATCCTTGTTGGTTCAGTGATGTTACTCTGTGCATATTTTAGGGATGGGGGGGAACAATCTTCGCACAGCGACAAAAGCAGCTGATAATCTTTGATTTTAGGCATTTCCTTCAGTCAGAGGTGGAGGATTATAACTCCAGGTGCACTCAGGAGCAGATAGCCAGCATTCCCAAAAGGCAGCCATGCACAAAGAGGAGTCAGCAGCTGTTCAAACAGCTCCCACAGCACCCCTGTGTCACTTGGAGCAGAGACTGGGGTGTCTTGGGGCTCAAAGCTCCGTGTTCTGCAGAGATAAGAGCCAGGCTGGCTGTTGCTCATGGGGATTGCTTTTCTGCTGGCTTCCAGGCAAAGTCACTCCCAGCACCCACGTGCTCACTGACCGCTCTGCTCCCACCTCAGTGTCCCTCCTGACAGGGAGCAGTGCGTGGTCACTTCACTGCTGGACCTGTGGGTGAGTGCAGGGTGGGTGGCTGCAGCGTCACAGAGTGCCTCCCCTGCAGATGTGCCCCATGAAACAAACAGAGCTGAGGTGGTTTGAGGAGAAAAAATAACGAGAAACTGCAGATGCAGGACAAGAGGAGTCTGCATTTTGCTTTTCTACACAAGGTGCATCAGGATTAGTTTTTGATGTCAGAGTGCATATTGAAATAAATAGCACTTGGTAAATGTTGATGTTGCTCTGCACAAACGCCACTCTTGGGTGCAGCAGACGTGCTCAGGGATCGTGTGAGCTTTGCTGTTTGCAGCAACACTTCTGGGGAGAAAAAGAGCTGTTGAATGATTGCATTTCATCCTGGGTTTTGCTGACATAAAGTGAGGAGTGTTGCTGCCCCACACACACACGCTGAGCAGATTCCTCAAGAATTAACTGTGTGACTTGTTTTCTGTATAGCACTGAGTTATTTTTCCTCTTTTTCCTGTTTTTTTAGAGTAAATATCATCTTACCCTCCCTCCCAGCCTTCTTTGGGTTGGGTGAATGCTGCAGCTGGTCCAGGGTTGGAATGAACTGTGTTTCAGACTGGAAACATAACTCCTGTTATTCCTAGTGCTCTGTCAAGCACCTTTCTGCCCTGCAGAGGTGGCTTCCAGGGCTGGAGGGACACAGGTCGTGGGCACTCTGGATTTTACAGTGCATTTAGGAATTTGTTGAGAAGAATGAAGAGAGGAGGGCCTGTTTGCACAATACCCTGAGCAGGGGACTCTGCAGGCTGGCAGCTGCCCTGGAGGCACAGACAGAGGCTGGTGCCCTGGCACTGGACAGGGCTTTGCACGGCCGTGGCTCGGGGTTTCAGCCTTGCAGCTCAGCCCAGCTCAGAGCCAGGCTTTAGAGCTTGTCGGTGTCTCACGTGCACAAAACTTCCACAGAGAGCAGGAATTCTGCACTGCAATCTGCCAGTTTCCAGCGTTTCAATTTCCTCAAATGTGTTCCAGCCAGTTCTGCACATTTTTTCGAGTACTCAGTTTTGAAAATGGAATCAAAAATACAGACAAAACATGAAACTATATTAGATTTTTTTTTTCTCTGTGAAATCACAATGGGGTTTTTTTTTGCCTGTTACTTAATATTCCACCTGCTAATCATGTGGAATGCCTCCTACCCTCTTTGGTTCATATTTCAGACAAACAAACTTTCTCTTTTGACATGGTGCTGGGCTGACTCAAGCTCATGAGCTGCAGTGTGATGCAGTTTGTTTATCTGAGAGGCCTTTTTGTGGTTTGCAGGAGCAGATTATCTCAGATCTGTGGTACAGCCAGCAGAAAGTCCTGCACTGGTTTGGGTGCTGTTAAGTGGCCATTCACTGCTGGTTTTCTCTAAAATAAATTTTTTAAAAAATCAAAATTATTACAGAACTAAGTCCAGGTAGGTGAGAGGGATCCACCTCAGCACCTTGTATTCATCTCCCAGCACGTGAGGGGGTTTTGCTACCCCCCCAGGACCACTTGTGAAAATACTGCTCATTGCAATGAAAAGAAACTGGGAAACTGCACAAGCATTAGGAGACATTACCCTGTAGGAACTTTGGGGCAGGCAAGGAGCTGCCACTCAGAGGAGGAGCTCAAACTCCCTGTGGGACAGGGAGAAAGAGATGGGGGTGATGGGCAGTACCTTGCTGGGGGTTAACCAGCTGCTTTGGAAAGCAAGGGCACAGCACGTGAGGAGTAGCAATGGCAAGCAGGAAGAAAACCAAAGGAATAATATAATAATATTATATTATGAAATAAGTGAGACGTGAAATGGGATGAAGCTCATACAGGTCTTGCAAAACTCAGTGCACATCACCAGTTATCCGAGCCCACCAGGAACTGAAGTTTTGTGGTGTTCCTCTTCAGTTCTTTGCTAGAAAACCAGCTGACACCTTTTTTAAGACCAAAATCTTTTCAAATGGCTTTTCCTGTTTCGTGCTCCACGGGGGAAGTCATATATCTGATGTACTTATCTGAGAATGAGCTTCTGCAGCCAAAATGAAAATCTGATTTAAACAATACTTGCTTTATTGTGCAGTATGAAAACAGCTTCATGCACAGAGCAGCCAGAGCACTGGTAATGGTTCTGGTCACATTTGGCTTTTGTTAGCTCCAGCAGTCCTTAGCTTTATATAGAACCGTGAACGTGTGAGGCTTTGTGGAGACTGGCAAGAAAGTTTCTCTTCCCAGTCTCTGCCCCTTTTTGTTGCTTCTAAGTATTTGCTCTTCATGCTGTTCTAGCTTTCATTATTAACATAAGCAAAACCTGAATTTGAGGTGATTTCATCCAAGCCCATCAAAACATATCATTTCAAAGGTGTTTCATATTCCTTCCCTGATTGTCCACACTCTGCAATCCTGTGTTCAAGTGATTTTTTTAACTTTTCCACTACTCCACCTGCTGAAATCAAATCTCTTTAAAGCTCTGAATACAAACATACAAACTTGATTGAGCCGTCAGGGTTCCTCTCTCCATGAGTTCCTGCATATCCAGTCCCAGTGGTGCATTCCTTAGGGAATAGGTAGGAGCATGATCCAGCCCAGCGGGGCAGCCTCAGCTCCCCTCCCTGAGCAGGGCATCCTCAGCTCCCCTCCCTGGAGCAGGGCATCCTCAGCTCCCCTCCCTGGAGCAGGGTCACCCCAGCAGCCTCAGCTCCCATCCCTGAGCAGGGCATCCTCAGCTCCCATCCCTGGAGCAGGGCAGCCTCAGCTCCCATCCCTGGAGCAGGATCACCCCAGCTCCCCTCCCTGGAGCAGGGTCACCCCAGCAGCCTCAGCTCCCATCCCTGGAGCAGGGTCACCCCAGCAGCCCCTGTGTGCTGGCCTGAGGCAGCAGGACTGTTCAGTGGCCTGGGCTGTGCAAAGCTGGTGAGGAGCAATGAGCATCCATCACTTTCTCAGTCACTTGCCCAGGAGTTCCCATCCCTTCATCAATCCCCAGCCCACCCTGCCTGTACTCAGTTCTGTCCATCCCTGTGCCCAGTGCCTGCACCATCCCCATGGCGTTTGGGAAGAGGGGAGGAAGTCTCCCTGTGGTTCGTGTCTCTTCAGTCACTCTGTGCTAACTAAAGACCCTGGGATAGAACCATCTTCCATCAGAGCACTGTAACAAAGCCTGTACTGACTGTCTGTTGGAAGAAATGCTTTCACTTGAGCTTTCCCCTCCTTGCAGCAGAGCAGGAAGAGGGAGATGCCTTGGTACCCTGTGGCACTGATTTGTTGCCTCCCTCTCACAGACATCAACGAGTGTGTGACAGAGAGACACACCTGCCAGAGGAGAGAGCACTGTGTCAACACCATGGGCTCGTTCCGCTGCCTGCAGGAGCTGAGCTGCCAGCCCGGCCACGAGCTGAAGGATGGCGAGTGCGTGGGTGAGAGCAGCGTTCTTCAGCCCTTACACAAAGGGAGGGGAAGGGATTGCAAAGCATTTTGGTGGTGCTGCTCCGTGGTGTCAGCGCTGTAGGGACGCGAATCAAATTTGCTGTAGGACCTGACAAATCCTGAAGCGAGTGTCCAAGAGCAAACACACTTAACCCTCAGATTTCCCACTGGTAACGTGTGCCTGTTTAAATAACGCCTCCTAATTTCCTTTCTGAAGGAAAAGGGAGGTTGCTGGAAGTTGGAGCTGAGCTCATGCCAGTGTGGTGTTGTGATGTGATTCGCAGATATCGACGAGTGCGAGAGAGGAACTCACAGCTGCAAAGTGAACTTTGTGTGTCACAACACGGAGGGGTCGTTCTACTGCGAGTCCAAGCAGCGCTGCATGGATGGGTTCCTGCAAGACCCCGAGGGGAACTGCGTTGGTGAGTGTGGGCAGCACATGTCTGTGCCCTGTGCTGTGGCACTGCCAGCTCCTGGGCCTTTGGGGAGCTGTGGACTGACCCCTTGGATGAGGAGTTCTCCTCAAACCCTGCTGTGAATTTAATGGCAGCACTGCTGTCCATTTAAAGGTGTGAATGTTTGCGTGTTGAATTTGAAAGTATTCCCACGGCAGACCTTCATCAGCCTTATCTTGGTAGCACAAGAAATTGAAGTGAAGAAAAACAAGGGACAGCTGGAAGAAAATGGAGCAGAAAGGGTTAAACAGCATCTCTCACTGCTCTGTGCATTTTCTTCACCAGATATCAACGAATGCACGTCTCTCCCCGAGCCCTGCAAGCCAGGGTTCAACTGCATCAACACCGTGGGGTCCTACACGTGCCAGAGGAACATGCTGAGCTGCAGCAGGGGGTACCACTCCAACGAGGAGGGCACGCGCTGCGTGGGTGAGGGCGCGCTCGGGGCTGCGCGGGGGCTCTCCCAGGGGACAAGGTCAGAAAACCTGTGGATGTGGCACCTGGGGACATGGGTTAGTGGGGAACGTGGTGGTGCTGGGTCAACAGCTGGACTTGGTGATCTTGGAGGCCTTTTCCAGCCTTAAGGGTTCTGTGATTCTGTAATGGCTGGGGGGAATCGTGTTCCTGAATCTCACACTGATGGTGCAGAAAGAGCCCAGCTTTTCTCCCCAGTTGTTCCTGAAAAAGAGTGACTGTGTGTAAATCCGTGGCAGAGGAGGAAATTACCATTAATCCTGCAGCATCCCTGCCTCTCAAGCACAGTGAGATCACACAATGCAGTGTGATTCCTGAGGGCCCTCTGTCTCTGCTTCACCCGCCTGACAAGGCTGGTCAGGAGCAGGCATAAGGAGGCCTCTCCAGCTTGATTTTGGGAAAACATAATTGATGTTAATTGGTGATTTCTCTGTCCTTGCTGTGTGCACTCTGTCCCTGTTGCTGGCCTGTATTGTTTGGTATTTTTTTGAATGGCTTTTTTTAAGTAGGCAGAAAGCACAGAGAAGAAAGAAGAAAAGCATATGGTCCTAATTTCCTCTCTCTGTGATAAAGACTGGTTTCTTTGAGGCATTACAATAGCTAATTAGATTCCTGAATCAGATTTATTCACAGTAGTAAAAAGATCATCTGCACGTGTTTCTTCAGCAGAACGGCACTTGTAGGGTCATCTCCTCTGTTTAGAGGATTCATCTGTCTTTAAAATGTTCAGGTTTTCTGATTTAGCAAATGAGTTATTAAAAACTACCTCTTACATTTAGCTGAAAACTGCTGTAAGTGTGAAATATGGCACACTTCTGATGGTGTAATGCCCCAGAACTAATTAAAGTCTGAATGCAATGAATACAGAACTTTGGAC
Organism: Aleadryas rufinucha; assembly: GCA_013397815.1. NCBI lineage: Eukaryota > Metazoa > Chordata > Aves > Passeriformes > Aleadryas > Aleadryas rufinucha. Next base: position 115,491 of record VZTH01000009.1, read on the forward strand.
AAACCAACAGAATGGTTGCACACATGGATTCATTACAGATAAAGCTGCTGCTTTACGAATTGTTATCTGCATTAGAGACTTCCTGGTTTTGGTGCTACCTCTGATTCAAAGAAAGAGAGGACTCAGTGTTCCTGTCAGGAATTCCCTGCGTGGTGAGGGGCATTCCCTGCCATCCCTGCCCCCAGTGCAGCAGGGACTGTGGAGGTGCAGCCTCTCCAGGGCTGCTCTTTGATGGAGAACTGCCCAGGAACCCTTGGAAATGATTTAGTGCTCAAATTTATGACTTCAGATAGGGCAGCATGGAGAACTTCCAGCCTTGGAGATCCATCCTAATGATTATTGCATGAACAGGGATTTGGGTTGTAAAAGCAGTTGAAGATGTGAACAATAGGAAGAAAGGAGGATCTGTTGGCTTAGGAAGTGGCAGAGCCTGGAATACTTGAAGAAATGCACAATTGTGTGAGGGTTAATCAGACTTTTTGATGCTTCTTGTCACAGATGGTAAGAGGGATTTGTTGGATACTGATGAGCTATTTAGTCATGTTTTAAGTCTTGTAAATCAGCCTGTATTGAAAACTCCCATCTTCCTCTGAGGATGTTTAAATGAGATTGGAAATGATGTGTGTGAGTGGAGAAGCAACTAATTTGTTGGTATTGGATTTTGGATGAGAGGCCGTGGGGAATATCAAAATGGGAGCTGACTGAGAAAAGAAAAAGGATCAACATTGGGAAAGAGAAAAAGGTAGACAGCAGGAGCAAGACTGAGAGAGCAAGTGGAGATGAAAATAGCAGTTGCTTTAACTGAAGGGATGAGCAGAATTTTTGGCTGGTTCTTGTTTTGCTTTAAATGGTTTGGTGTGACTCATGGAATGGCAGAACATCAGATTGAGGGGATTTAATTGTCATGGTTTGATCAGAATCAAAGTGTGTTTACACTGAAATGCAGAATATACTGGGAGAGCCCATTGCAGCTCCAGTTACCATTTTCCCTTTGAAGGTCATGCTCTGCTTTTCCCAAGTGTGACTCAGAGAACCAGACAGCAGCCTCTGAGAAGAGCAGGGTGGGAGAAGCTGGTGATATTTCCTCTGTTCTGTTTCTAATCGTTATTCAGTGAACTTTTCTTGTTTCTCCTTACAAACATGGGTTTTAAGCAAACTGCAGTTAATGAGCTTGCCCTGTCTGGCCCTGCAGATGTGGATGAGTGTGAGACTGGGGTGCACCGCTGTGGAGAGGGGCAGCTGTGCCACAACCTGCCCGGGGGCTACCGCTGTGACTGCAAGATGGGCTTCCAGTACGACGCCTTCAGCCGCAGCTGCATCGGTACGTGGGGCACGGGAGGAGCTGGGAGCTGGGAGCTGGGAGCTGGGAGCTGGGAGCTGGGAGCTGGGAGCTGGGAGCTGGGCCTGCCTGAGCCTTGGGCCCCAGGGCAGCGTGCAGCACCTCTGCAGCCCTGGGTTCTGCAATGCACTGCCGCAGAAGAGGGTGGGATCACCTCCAGAGCTGGTGCTGTGCAGCGCATTCAGAGCCCTGTCGCTCCCAGCTGGGATTTGGGACCGGGTGCCCTTGGCTTGGTTTAGCTGCAGGTTGTCCCTTAAAGGCAGCTGCAGAGCACTTCCCTGTGGGGACGCTTCTGCTGCCGTGGGAATTTGGCTGGCTGGAGGTTTCACCACTTCGCTCCCAAGAGCCTGGCACAGCACTTTGTGTTCTGTCTCTCCTGTGCAATTAGAGCACAGACAGCACCAAACCTGAGCTTGCAGCATTTCACCCTCTGACACTTTAAATAATACCCTCCTGTGTCGCTCTCGGACACGAAATCAGCACACGAGACACAGGTGTCAGGTCAAGCAGCCAGGGCAGAGAGGCCAGCAAAAAGGGGGCCGACCTCTGCCCTCAGTCGTTTATTTATATGTTCTTAGAAACCACCGTGGGTTGGAGGATGAGATTTTCCTCCTCTCAGTCCCACTGGTCAGTGGGAATGTCTGTCATACAAACTCCTCCTGAAGTAAAGGAACGCAGACAGTCAGGGATGGTGAGCACAACATGGCCACGCTTACAGAAAGTGTGGGAGAAACAGAACTGGGAGCACTGCAGAGCTGCAGAGTGCAGGACAACACTCCTGCCCTGTGTGTCCCCCAGCTGAGGGTGTGTGTGTGCTTGTTGTGCTGGCAGACATCAACGAGTGCTGGAACTACCCCGGGCGCCTGTGCCAGCACACGTGTGAGAACACGCCCGGCTCCTACCGCTGCGCCTGCTCCTCCGGCTTCCGCCTCTCCTACGATGGCAAGCACTGCGAAGGTACCGGGCTGCTTCCCATCGAGGGGGGCTTGCACTGGGAATTGGGGCACTTCACAGGAGGAGTTGAGCAGGTGGAATATAAATACAGTAAACTTCGTGTGCTGAGGTTTGCAGACGGTCAGTCAAACACTGGAGTTGTCGGATGAGTGTCAATTGGTTTTTCCTCTTTCTTCCTTTCCCCATGTGCTTTTTGCTTTCCTTCTAGATGACAGAAAAGGAGAACAGAACTAAGTTAGAACAGGAAACCATTCAAATTTTGATAAAAATGAAACTTGGTAGTGACAAAACTTACAAAAATGATTTTGAATTGAGTGGAGTTGTCCATAATTTCTGTAAGGCAACAATTACATATTTTAGTGAACTGAAATCTGTAAAAGTCTGAAACAACTGTCTGCATGTGTGTGTGTTTCCATGGGCACATGGAGAAATGAAATTCAGGTGGAACAGACATCCTCAGGCTTCTTGGCATTCTGTCTAGGGAGCAGACAAAATAGGGACAAGTTAGTCCTTCCTTGGTCACTCTGACTGGAGGGTAAAGGTTTTCAGGGGCAGGAAAAGGTGGAAGGCACTGTTCTGAAGCACTGTGACCATCTCTGTGGGTTTGTTTTTGGATGCAGATGTGAATGAGTGTGATAACAGTCCCTGCAGCCAGGAGTGTGCCAACGTTTATGGTTCCTACCAGTGTTACTGCAGGCAAGGCTTCCAGCTGGCAGAAGATGGGCATTCCTGTAAAGGTAAGGTGCTGCCCCAGTGGGTTGGGGTGGGTGTGTTTATCCTCTGTAGCAGGAAGAGCTCTCTGACCCGATGCTGCAGGTGATGCCTGAGGGTGGTTGTGAGTTCCAGCTGCCACGGAGGCTGCAGAAGGTGACTCCAGCTGCTGGACAGTGCAGCTCAGTGGATGGAGCACACCTGAGTGACTGCACAGCCAGGGAGGCTGTTGTAATGGTTTCATGGGGCCAGAGATTATGACTGAAACAATCAGGTGGGAAGATATTCCTGTACTGTATCAATGAATGCTGCACTGCTGAGTGAGGGGTTGCTCTGACTGCTGCTCGTGGTGAATGAGGAGCAGAGTGATCAGAATGGAGAAAGGAGGGGTTTTACCTCGTTAGCTGAGGTTACCAGCACTGACACACTGGACAGTCTCTGTTTAAGGAATGGTGAGGAAGCCCGGCAAGAAATCCTAGAAAAATTCTTTGCTGAAAGGGTGGTGAGGCCCTGGCACAGGTTGCCCAGAGAGATTCCACATCTCTGGAGTGTTCAAGGCTGGGTTCAACCTGGTCTAGTGGAAGGTGTCCCTGCCCATGGCAGGGGCTGGAATGAGCTTTAAGCTCCCTTCCAAACCAGTCTGTGATCCTATGATTCTCTCAATTCCAGAATCACCAGAGAGAGAGTATTTCAGGCTCAGACGTGCCCTACCCTCATAACTGTTTTCCCTGAGTCTGCACTGCTCGCAGCCAGTATTTCTGGGAGCAGTCTTGTGCTCAGCATTTCCGACAGCACCAGAGTAATGTCAAACCTCCATGGCTGCATCCACATTTAGCAGGGTGTTATAAATGTGTCAGGTGGGAGTTCCCTGGTGCCCTGCAGCCTCCCTGTGCTGCCCTGAGCCGTGCTGTTCGCTGGGCTGTGACTGTTTCTCTCCGCAGACATCGACGAGTGCGCGCAGAGCGCCGGCATCCTCTGCACCTTCCGCTGCCTCAACGTCCCCGGCAGCTACCAGTGCGCCTGTCCCGAGCAGGGCTACACCATGGCAGCCAACGGCAGGACCTGCAGAGGTAACAGCAGCCCAGGGGCTGCAGGGCTGTGTCACTGATACCCTGGGAGGGAGCTCAGCCGTTGCAGCTGCTCAGTCAAGTCTCCATGTTTTATATTAGTCACCGTTCAAAAGGCAGCCTTTGACGAGGTTGCCAAATCCTGGTATCTGCAAAGTCGGTTTTCTCCTGTGCTGGAAGGAAGTGCTGTGGCAGCTCAGCTGTCAGCATGAGCTAATTGCTTCAATGAATTCCCAAGGAGCTCCCTTCATCCTTCGAGCTGAGGCGCTTGATTGCTCACATGAGCTGTGTGTGCACCTTGGCACAGCACTAAATGATCAGGAGGGTTTAGAGGTGCCAGATGTGGAAATCTGTGGCTCCTTGATGAGTTACAGTTTTCTGCCCCAGAAATCTGGGAGATTAGGTGTTGGAGCTGTGATTGGAACTTGGCCATCCAGCAGTGTCACCTAAGCTTAATCCTGCTGGCATTAATAAATGGTAGTGAAATGACAAGTACCCTCCCCTCACACACCCCTTTTCTTCAGAATCATGGAGATGTCTTCTGGGAGTCTGGTGGTTTTCATCTGGTGTGCAGCTGTGTGGTTCTGAGCTGAACCCCCCGTTTCCAAAGGATGCACTGCCTGTGTAACCATGGAGGATCTGATTACCTTTAATGCCCTGCACATTCCTGCAGTCCTTACACCAACTGCCAGGCATTTCCTGCCCTTGCTCTTTCAGGAACCCTTCATGTAACTTTGGTTGTGTATCCCCTGTGCCTGAATTCTGAGTGGTAATGGCAGTGAATTTGCACTGTGTAAATCATGACCAGCATGAGCGTTCTTAATCCTGACTCTGGAGCAGTGAAGCAGATTAAATGACAATTAAAATCCTTTTAAAACATTTAAAAATATTTTTAAATGTGTTTCGAAGCATGATTGCAGTAATATCCACATGCACTTAAATTCTTACATAAAATTCACCTTTAGAAAACTGCAGCTGTAACTCTTCTCCTGCTTTGATTGGTATTTTCCTGCTAACTTTAAGCTGTGGCGTGTTAGTTGCCACCTCTGCCAGCAGCGAGATTTGGGCTGAGAATGTGTTCCAGGGTTCAGAGTGTCACGGTGTCAGCCAGCACAGCTCTCCCAGGCCGAGCTGGAGGCACCCAGCGGTGCTGGAGGAGGAGGACAAGGACACCCAGGCGGAGCAGTGGGTTGCACTGGTGGTGTTTGTGTGGTGTGGAGCCCCCCTGCATGACCCTCCCCTGTGTCTGGGGGGTTCCCAGTGCACAGAGAAGCCCAGTCAGTAACCCTTGGAAAAGCTTCTCCAGGTGCCTCTGCTACGAGCACACGGAGGGCGAGGTGCAGAACTCGGCTCATGTGTGGCAGCTCCTGAGCTGGCCTTTAGTCAGGCACTGGAGCCCCTGGATACCTCCCCTTGTGTGGAGCTCTGCAGGTCTGTAGTTACCAGTTTGGGCACATACTGAGGTGTGTCTGAAAACGTGGTCAGAGGAAGGCTGGGCTGGTGTTGGCTCTGTTGAACGCAGGAGGATGATCTTGGTTCACCCCAGCTAAAGGCTCCAGCTGCTCATCATCTGACCAGTTCTGAAGAGTTGCTGGTGGAATGTTCCTTGTACCCTTTTTTCTGAAGATGGGTTGTATCTCATGCAGCAGTGTCTCAACATATGGATCTTCTTTGCAGAAAGTGCCTGTGGTGTTTGGCAGCGCAGCCAGAGTGGTGCAGGGAGTACTTTCATGACAATGATTGCAATGTGGAAGAAATTTTCTTTTCACCTACGGGCACTGCTGAGAACCAGCAAGGGATTTACTTGACTTTGATTCTCTCCTACTTCCTATTGTATACTTTTCTTTGCGAGACTTTTAAACCAGCCAGTCCAGTGTATGAGATCAGTTCTCGTCCCCGGGGAAGGGAGGGAGTGGAAGGTCATAGCTTCCCTCTAAGAGTCTCTCTGCTCTGTGACAATTGGCAGAGCTGCAGGGCCCTACACAGCCCACATGCCTTGTCTGTTAGGATTTATTTCATTTTAAAGCCTCCGTGCACTGTCTAACATTTGGGAGTACTCAGTGTGACTGCGAGGGCTCTGCCAGCGCTTTCTGCTCAGGCTGGATCCTTGTCACTGCCTCTGGATTTCAGCAGTGTAAGGCCCAGGGCTTGGGCTTGTGGATACGTGTTATTTAGGTAACCACGTTTATGCTCTGGTCATAAAGTGTCTGTGAGCTTTAAATGCTCTTTGTTCTGTAATTACATCTCATTATGGGGAGATATTTGTATTTGTGTTTTCAAAACTGTGTGCCTTGTTCTGAGGTGTTGTTCTGAGTTCCCACATTTCACATCTCCTGGATCCTGCAGGACAGCAGTGACCACTTGGCTTTCCATTTGCTTGCTTTAAGTCCAGATTTGATGTGGTTGCTCTGCTTTAATCCAGAGCTACCTTCATGCACAGACACATTCTTCTGGCACAGCCCAGCTTTCTCCAGTCTCAAACAGTCATTCAGAAGGTCCTGTTGGCTTTTAGCATGGCTTAATTATATCCTGGTGGGGTTTGTTTGTTCCTGAAAGCTATTAGGAATTAATTCTTACTTTTGGACTTAGAACATCTTTCTCTTGTGTTTCTTCTTAGATATTGATGAGTGTGCAATAGGAACCCACAACTGTTCAGCCACAGAGACTTGCTACAACATCCAGGGCAGCTTCCGCTGCCTGTCCTTCGAGTGCCCTTCCAACTACAGGAAGGTGTCTGACATGTGAGTATGGCCTTGGAGAGCACCAGAGCCAGGCCTGTGGCCATGGTGTTATGTAGTGCTTAGTTTGTGGGTGGGTGTGGGTGCTCAGAGCTCTGAGAAGCTGCCTTGGCACCTGGAGCTCCTAGACCTTCCCCATGTAGAGTTTGTGTCTGGTTATCCTTCCTTCTTCCAAGCCCTGGAGCCCCTGTTTGCCCTCCAGCTGCTGCTGGAACAGCAGAGATCAGAGCCTGCAGCTCTCCTTGCAGCTCTAAACCAGCTCTGTTTATAATTAAGTTTTAAAGCCAGATCCTCTGTGCTGTTTGTGTCAGAGCAGGAGCAGCCAGGCTGCTCAGTGCTCCGCTTTTACAGTGGGTTTGGGGCTCCCTGTTTAATATTCAGATTGCAGTTCCTCAGGGGGTGCTGAAGGGGAGCAGGATGCTGATCTTGCCAGGCCACAGGGTTCTGGGAATGGCACATCCCCAGCTCCTCAGCAGCTGGGGCTCGGGAGCCCCAAAATCTCCCTACCCATTTCCTGCCTCGGTGGCTGCCAGTGCTTTGGGAGCCCACATTTAGTTGCTTATGGCTTAAAGCATACTTTTCCTGAGACAGACCTGAGCAGCTTTGCCACTTGAGGAGTTTGTTTCCCATTCCTGAGTTCTAGCTACCTTTTCAGGGGGTCTCATTCCCAGTCTCTGGGAGCACTGCCCCAGCCCTGTCAGTGCTGGAGCACTGGCTGCCCTTCCCGGCTCTGTGCCCTTGCCAGCGTGGCTCTGGCTCGCTGCTCCTTGCGGAGCTTCCCCCCACAGCTCCCCACGTCCCTCATCCTGCCGTGCTCTGCAGCTCTCTGACAATCCCACACCCACAGATGGTGGAGTGTTGGGCTCTGGGAGAGCACAGCAGGCAGCTGCCGGTGACGCTGCGAGCTTTGGCACCGCGGTTTGTCCCCTCCTGTGCCGCGCTCCCAGGGTTGCGTTTCCCCTGCTGCTCCCTGGCCGCTGCAGGCGCCTCCCTTCCCCTTCCCCTTCCCCTTCCCCAGGAGGTGCGAACGCATCAACTGCTTCAACTACCTGGAGTGCCAGAGCAGCCCCGTGCGCATCACCTACTACCAGCTCAACTTCCAGACCAACATCGTGGTCCCGGCCCACATCTTCCGGATCGGGCCCTCCCCCGCCTTCGCCGGGGACAGCATCGTCCTCACCATCACCAGGGGCAACGAGGAGGGCTACTTCAGCACCCGCAGGCTCAACTCCTACACGGGCATCGTGTACCTGCAGCGGCAGGTCAAGGAGCCCAGAGACTTCCTGTTGGATGTGGAGATGAAACTCTGGCGGCAGGGAACCTACACCACCTTTCTTGCCAAAATTTACATTTTCATCACGGCTCATGCCTACTGAAGCCTGTGCTGGCGTTGGATTTTATTGGTGCTATGCTCTTTAACTCGTTCTACCAAAGCTTTAATACTGTTGAACTGGCATTTCATGTATCTAGCCTTTATATTATTTTTCTATCATTGCTTTAAACTTTTTTTATTGGTTGTGTAAATTAAGTTAATTTTTATCTTTTTACGTTCTGTTTCCTTACAATTCTGTGCATCATCACCTGCCAGCGAACGAAGGAAGGGTTGGAAAGGCAGTACGTGCCTTGTGATAAATGCTGGAACCTTTTCTTAGCAATTATTTTTAGGTGTAGTCACTTCTGCAGGGTATTGCACTAGAGAGGGAAGGTGTTCACGTGGGAGTACTGGGAAAAAACATGGGGTGGTTTCTCTTTGTGACACAAAGTTCGGGTTTGGCTGGGCCAGTGGCCTCCCTGGGCTGTCTCTGCTGAGCTGCTGAGTCCGTGGACACTGATGGTGAGCCCACCTCCTGCTCCCGGGTTATTTTCCTCCTTCCAACTTTCATAATATGTTGCCTTAAAATATATATGAATAAAAGGAAACTCCACCAGTGAAAAAGCCCATGGATGAGTCTTGCTTTAGTAGGATTGCTCGTGTGCTGAATACTTGCAAGACCAAGGCCTTACCAGAATGTTACAGCTCAGGGTGAAAGCTCACATTGCCATTTTCAGTAGCTGTCTTTAAAGGTGTTGGTGTTCCTCTGTTCCTCACTCTATTATATGTAAGTGCAGATTTGATGCTTTATAATTCTTAAAGGAATGTCCAAATGGAAATAATGAAACAATCATTACTGCTCCTGATTTTAAAGCCTGGGTGTGTCACTGAGCAGTCACTTGCAATTTTAAATAGACAAAAAGGGGAGTTGCTTCTCTGCTGCAGGAAAATGCCTCTGGTTGTGTTGCCAAATGATGCAGAGAAAAATGCCAGTGAAATTGGTGGGTTGCATTTTGCCATTTAGAAAAGAGCACAACCAAAGTTTTGAGCTCCATTTCCTCTGGTTCTTCAGGGAACTGGGTGAAGTCCAAAGTTGGAGGCCAGATCTGGCAAAGCATAATATAATCGAAGTATTTATTAGAATTCAGAAATGAATATCAGAACTTCTTTGTGGCTGTTTTCTTTTTTTTTTCCATGCCCCAAAAAGCTCCAGTGTTGCAATTTTCTGAGCTTCCTTTGTTCCAGCTGTAATTATTCTGCAAAATGTTTTAAAGGAAAAACATAGCTACAAGATGGGGATGTTATTACTCTGCAGTTTAATAATCCCAGAATCCCAGGTTGGATGGGACCTCAAGGATCATCTGATCCAACCTCTCTTGGGAAAACAATGACCTGTTCTTTTTTACAGTTGATCTTATTTTGATCGGTGTGTACACAAAAAGAAATGGAGGAGTTAAATCTTGTGGGGTTTTATGCCATATTCAGCAATTTTATTATACTGTGAAAGACTGCATCTAAAAATCTTGTAAACATCACCTCTATGGTGAGAGTTAATGTTCTGTATTCACTATGTCCCCAGGCCAGTCTCTACCACTTCAAGTCACTCCTTTAATTTGGACGTTCTTAAAATAAAGGGCAAATCTTTCTGTGTCTGAGATCATAAAATCCCATTAGCAGGGAAAAATTATTTATGTTCCCCGGCTGTAAAACAAGGACTGTCTGTGAGCTTGCATACATCAAACTTCTCTTTGATTATTTTTTTCTATAAAAATCATTTAGTAAAAGATCTTCTTCCATCCATCTTTTGTTTTCCACAGTTAAGGGTTTTATAAGCGTGCAGCAGGGAAGTGCCAACTGAGAAACACGTGTTTGTGCAATTTGTCATTGCAGTTAATTCCTATCTTACAGCTCCAGGCCTTCCAGATCCCTCCTGTACACGTTCAGTGGTGACACATCTCTCCAAGCCCCACTGGGGCACGTCAGGAGCCACCAAAACCCGGAGTTTTCCATCAGCATTAGGATTTGATTGAGCATAAACAATACCCAGGCCTCGACAGTCCTTGTCAGAGAACAAATGGACAAGCCATTTGTTACTGGGAGACCTTTTGCTGACTGAAACCAGCCACAGTCAATCATATTAAGGATCTGGCAGTTTCTAGCACCAACTCTTCATTTTCTGGACAGGTAATTGATGAAGAAAGTTTTAGGAAAGGCTTTGCATACTATTAAAGGGAAAATGCTCTGGTAGGAGGAAAGGTGTCAGTGTGCTGGAGTTGGGAAAGGTTGGGAAGGGTTGCTGGGTGCAACTGGTCTAAGCAAGGGGAAGGGTTACAGCAGGTAATTTCACATTCTTCTGCTTCCAGATTAACCAGAGGAGGGTTTTGCCTTTTTCCAACCCAAAGAGTTCTCCCTGTGAGTTCAAGGGCAGCAGGAGCAGCCAGCCCTGCACCCTTTGCTCTGTCTTGGGGTAGTGCCCATGGCTGAGCTTGAGCAGCCTCACCCCCTCACCCACAGGGGGGACGTGCTTTCATGGGGAGTCAGTGGCACTGAACTGGAATTTTGGTCTCCTTCAACTGGTCCAGCTCCCAAAGGCCCAGCCCCATCTCCAGGATTGTTCCTTCCCCTTTATTTGTCTGGGTAACCTGGACAGAATGGAGGGGTGTGTGTGTGTCCATGAGCACAGGAGGTCTCAGTGCAAAGAGTTCAGGCCTGGCCTGTACCTTCATGGCCCCTTACACTTCCTTAAATCAGCAATAGCTTTCCTGAATTCCCTCTTGAACAGCCATACTTTTCTTTCTTTTCTTTTTTTTCCCCTTTTTTCCTTTTTTTTTTGATAGTTTGTTTCTCCTTTTCCATTTCTAACAAGTGAGTTGAGTAGGTTTCATTTATTCCCTTTGCTCCTTTGTGGCCACCCCACCCCTTGCCTGGTTGAGGTGAATTAAGAGCAGCTACACAAGGGCTGTGCAAGCTGATAAACTCACGAGGAAGACAACAGCTGCAAACCTAATAAAGAGTTATAGCTGGCTTGGGGCATCTGTTCTGTGTGTGTCAAAATTCAGATTATTGGTGTGTTCCCCAGGATGGAAATGGCCTTGCTCTGACCTGCCTGAGCAAGCCCTGCTCTGCTCAGCTTTGCAGGTTACTTGCTCCTGCCTTGATAAAATCTGACCTCTCTGCACTCTGCTGTTGTATTCCTTGGGAGAGCCAGAGACTGAGCAAGATCAAATGAGCCATTGGAAAGGAGAAGAAATGTTACTCTGTGTGTTTGGTGGGAATGTGAATGGGTCTGTTCCAGAGAGAAACATCAGGTTTTCTTTTGACTGGAATGTGCATAACAAGAGTTGAAAGAGCAGCACACGGGTGAGAAGGATGTTTTTACCTTGTATTTTAAATTGTTCCCCTTCTGGACCAGGGAGGAAGGGGTTTGCAGTCTCTCTGTGTGTAAATACGTGTCTGTGGGTCACTGCAGGTGCTGGCCAGTCCGTGCCAGCATTCCTGTGTGAGCCTGATGCAGGGAAAGGCATTGGATTGCTCAGCCAGGGCCTTGCTCCTTCTCCTCACACTGGGGCACCAGAGCAGGGGAGGGAGCTCTTAATGGGCCCAAATCCTTACATTTCCCCCAAGATGCCCCAAACAGAACTTCATTCACTGTTGTTTCTCTGTGTCAGTTATCCAGTCAGTTGCATCAATTCTATCAGATTCAGGACAGGAGTAAATTTCAGACAGATTTTATGGTTAAAAGCTTTAATTAAGGCCTTTCTGCAATAACTCTTCAACTTCAGAGCGTAAGAGCCTCCTGTGCAAAGGTCCCAGTGCCTGTGTCAGCTCAGGGCATCTTGGAGAGCGAGGGAAGAGCTGAGCCCCCTCCAGCCCTGTTCCTTTGGGCAGCTCCTGCCACGGGGGACACACACACTCTGTCCTTCTGTGTCCCTCTGTGTCCTTCTGCAGACCCGTCTCAGACCTGGGGAGATGCTTTTCCCATTCATTTGCCTTTTACTCTCTTTGTCTTTCCATTGCTCCCACCCATGCCAGGAGGAAGAGAAAGTTCCAGCCGTGGAGAATCAGGATTCTGGAGTAAAAATAGATTTTGAGGTCAAATAAAAAGTGTCTTCACACTTTCTGTGTTCTCTGCGTCACAGAGACACTCATTTTGAAGTGGCTACTGAAAAGCAGGATTTAATTATATCTGCTTTCAATGATACGAGGCTGAAGTCACAAACTCGAGCCTTTTGTCTCCTAACGCACGATTCTTTCCCTTGCACGCTCCCTTCCCACGAGCTGAGGCTCCCGTTATGGTGGGGTTAAAAATGACAGCATCTGCAGTGAATGTTCCCCTTTTAGCTGGGGTTGGGGAGGAAGAGGAGGCCGTTGTGGTGCCCTGCACGCTGTGACAGGAGGGGTGGGACGAGAGCCTTTGCACAGCAGCGAGTTCCTGCGTGGCAGCCGAGGGCTGTTCACTGCAGAAAGGCACAGCAGGGCGTTCCAGCTGCTTGGCAGTGGGATGTGGGATGTGTGCAGTGGGGTGGTGCAGTGGGAACGGGGTGGAGGGGCTGAACTGGTGATGCTGGGCTTGGCAGCACATTCCAGCTGCTTGGCAGTGGGATGTGGGATGTGCAGTGGGGTGGTGCAGTGGGAACGGGGTGGAGGGGCTGAACTGGTGATGCTGGGCTGGGGCAGCACGAGGGGCTCCGAGCTCACAGGCCGAGGGCAGCCCCAAGGGACGTAAACCCCGGGCTCACTGCGGGTGAAGAATTGGTCCCAGGTGAGATCCTTGTGCTCACAGGTGACCCAGGGGCAGGTCAGAACGTGTGAGAAGGGAAATGAAATGAGTTCTGTGCGGGGTTCATGGGATTTGGTTCATTGCTAATAGTCTGTAACTCAGGCATTCAATCTCAGGCAAGGAAATACCGAGTTTCTGAAGAGAAACACTGATTATGGAAGGGCTGTCTGAAGGAGTGAGAGTTTTTCCCAATATATCAAGTGTGGAATGCTGTCCTTTCTGGGGAAGGGTGGAGGGGGAAAATGTAAAATCCAATTTTATTTAGGAAGAATAGTCCAGTGTGCAGAGCACTAAACTCTCCTCTGTGCCACCATTACCAGGAAGGAGTTGTGAAACATATTAGCAACACCAGTTGATCCAATGTGAGGAAAATACATCCCAAAAGGAGACATAAATGCCTTGAGGGAATGGGAGGGAGGAGATGCCTTTCCCTCTGTCAATGAGGGCTCCTTACAGCAGCACAGACTCCACTGGGCTCCACTCCAGAGAGGGATTTTGGCTCTCTCTGATTGCAGAATTACTGGTTGCAGCCAGATGCACCATAGAAGAGGACAGATCCTCCCCAGCACTGATAGCCAGGAGGAAAATGCATGTGGATAACTTTCAGTGTGGGAAAAACCCTGACAATCTTTGATGAAGGACACTTGAGGAGGAGCAGTGCCACTCCTGGAGTGCGAGTGAACCGTGGAACGTGCAGGCTGGGTAAACCCCACTGATGCTGGTTCCCTTCACCCAAGGATTCCCCACAGCACACACCAGAGGTGGTGCTGGTGGCTGCAGAGCTGAGGCTCAGTTTGTTCTCAGGTGCCACAAGCCTGCAGCTGTGCTGGGCTGTGCTGGGTGCCTCCAGCACCTCCTGCAACTCGGGGAGCACTGAAAACAAACAAACAACAAAACCCCCAACCTCAGTGACTTTGAAAAGAATGATTTCCTGAGGAAAAGACTTAATATTCTCGAGAAGGAGGTTTCCACAGGTTCCCAACAGCTGCTGATGCAGAGCTCCATTGAAGTGGACAGGCTGGGTGAAGGCACAGCTTTAATCATAACTTAATTTTCCCCTGGGGAGAGGAACAAAGACACAAATGACATGTGCTGCTGTCGTTGCCTGAATCACATCTGGAAGATGGTGACATAAATAATGATGAAGGCCATTTAAAAACGTGATTACTCCATGTAGGTACCTGTATTTTCTGTCAGAGACATATGTTTGCACTAGTAAATGAAGTGATCAGAGCAGGGTGAAGGCCAGGCCTCCAGTGTGGGAGGACACTCAAAGCCAACAGGCAGAGTTTGGGCTGCCAGAATGCAATGGGACTCCCCCCAGCCTTCAGGCAGCCTTGCACCCTGTGTGGAGGGGGTGTAGGAGCAGTTTGGGTGTTGGTGGTTGAACTTTAGGAGGTTTCCTTTGTGTGTTTGGTGGTTTGGAGCAGTGAGTGTCCCGAGAGGGAGGCACTGGGTGTTCACATCTCTGCCTTGGGTGTGCTGAGCAGATAATCTGCACCTCACTGGGGCAGCCCAAGTCCCTTGGCAGGTGGAGCAGAGTTGGTTTTTACACGTAGTGATGACCTTCTCAGGACTCTGAAAGCCCTCCCCAGCCTCACCTCCCAGCCTTCCCAGCTTGGAAATCCCTGGAGCTCACAGTCTGTCTGGTAACTTTGGTGCCTTTAACGCCAACAATCTCCATCTCTTAGGAATTCCTCTTGCAGCCTCTCCCTTCTGCAGCTGCCTCCCGTGGGTTCTCTTGCTTGTACCTCGCTGCCAGCAGGTTTTTGTTTCATCACTTCTCTCCCCTTTAAAAGGGCACAGGTCAGAAAGACAAACATCCACCCTTTTTCCTTGATGCCTGAGAGGCTGCACCAGCGTGAGGGGCTCAGTGCCCCTCTGGCAGTGCCTCTGAGCTGCCAGCCCAGATCCTGAGGAATAATATTATTCTAAACTACACCATGGCTTTAAACTGCAGCGTTGCAGGTTTGGAAGGCAGCTGCTCTGTGTACCTTCAGGACTTCAGAGCGTGCTGTTGAATCAGTGCCCTGGGAAATCACTAATAAAGGATGATTTATATTTCCCCAAATTCCACTCTTTGTTTTTATTTTTTTTTTTTAAGGCATTATGTTTTGTTCTTTCTTGGAGTGTTTTTGTAGAAATGTGCAGTTTAATGTTAAATATTTGCTCCCATGTGTTCGTTTTTGAGAGGGAATTGGAATTTTCAGTTTATGTCCTTAAGCATCATCCCCACCCCGGGGAACGGTGTGGGGCAGGGTGGGGGCACTGCTGTGGTGGTGTCTGGCCCAACCCACAGCTGGTGCTGAAGGGGTTCAGTCAGTTTTGGGCCCATTTTTCCAGCAGAGCTGCTTGAGTTTATTCTGCTTGGGTTTATTATTGGTGGTGCTGTAGCTGACTGGAACAGTGGCAGTGGAGATGTTCATGGAAATACACAAACACCAGAGAAATGGCAGAGGGATTTCTCTCTCTCGTGCTGGCACTGGAAGATTCGAAGAACAGAGTACAAGAGCAGTTGTTACCTGCACACACCCTTTTCCCAAGCCTGTCAGGGATGTATTTATCCCCCCCTCCCCTGACAATAACTGGATTATTTTGTAGGTTGTTACACTCCCCTGTCCAGGCAGGATGAGCCATTTCCAAATGCAAATCCCAGTGTTTCATCATCTCTGTTGTATACTGCAGCCTTCTCTTCACAATCAATAAAGCAGAGATTTGCAGGCTCATTTTCTTTCAACGCTGATCTAATTAGTTAATAAAATAATGGTCTCTCCCCTACCTCCTCCTACTTATTTCCCCCTCATTTCTCATGTTAGCCACTGAAGAAATATTTCCTCTGTTCTCACGAAAGGAATGCATTTACACTTGCCACAGCAGTTCAAAGATACCAAGAATATATTTTCCTTATGCTGGTAATTGCTTTTCTTGGTCATTAGTTGATCAAAGTGGAGGAAACAGAGCGGGGGCAGTCAGACTAAATAATAGATGTTTGGAGTAGAACTGGGACTGGAGCTTTCTTGGGGGTTTTCTTTTGTTTTCAAAGTGCTGAATTGTTCAGTCTCTGCACGGAGGTGCCTCCCTGGTAGGCGTGGAGTGACTGTGAAGGTACTGGGGTAGTTCCTCCAAGGTGTAAATCAGGCACCAGCTGCTCCACGTTGTTGCTCCAGACTCTGCAGGAGCTCGTGGCTCCAACACAGGTTTGTCTCACAAGCAAACTGAGGAAAGCCTTTTGTTTTTTACCTGTCCTGCAAAATATGCAGGTGGTGAGAAAAAAAAATGGAAACCTGGGGGCTTGGTGCTTGGGTTTTTTACTTGATATTTTGTTTGGGGTTTTTTAAGAAAGGTAAAAGTTAAGATAATTCTTCCATGCTGTCTGGCACTGTTCTTGCTTGGAGAGCTTGTATGGAACGTGAAACCGAACCTCTGGATTAGCATAAACATTTTAAGGTCTTTCATCAAGTCTGTTGCACTGACTGTCGATGTATTTCATCATCGTGGCTCTCTAATGAGATTTGGCTGGTGCTGGCGGGACAGACAGTCAGAAGTTCACTCTTGCTTCATTTGGGATTTTTGTGGGTGTTTTTCCCCCCGCCCGTGTCCGGCCCCGCGAGCTCTGGCGGGTTTGCTCGGCTCCAAGAGTGCCGAGACGAACCGGTTTCTGGATTTCTCCTTATTTGGAACGAGTGCCCTTATCACTGCTGCCAAGAATATCCCAGAGCGAGTGGCACAGGGCCAGGAGCTCGCCGCTATCGCTTGGAGGGCTGGAATTCCCAGGGAAAACTGCAGCTGGGATGACCACGGGAGGGAAGGTGTTGGACAGCCTGTGTGCAGCACAGAGTCCTGGTCATCTCATGAGCCCCATCTCACAGACACACCGGTGTCCTTGGTAACCCCCACTTTATAACTGGATGCTCAGGTGAAAGATAACTTATTATTTTAAACAAAGCTTGGGTTTTTTTTGGTGAAAGTCTCCTTGCTCACTCAGTGGCATTTAATCATCTCAAGGTCCATAATACGTGTAAATACTCCCAGAAATATGGGAGGTGGGTGCTCTAATCTGCTTTTTATTTCTTGGAGTAGTGTTCTGGAATACAGTGAAAAAGGATTTTTATGAGCTTCCTGGGGAAATGACTACTGTCCTGCATTCTTGTACTGAGGGACGATCCTGGAAACAACAATCAGCTCCTTGACTTGGAACAAAAGGGGAAAAGTGTCTGAAATTGTTAGTATGTATTTATTGGAAGAGAAGGTGGCATTAAATGGTCTTAATGATTCAAGGTAGCTCAGTGTTTTACTTTGAGCGTGGAGGAAGTTTGTTTTGAAGACCTGACTCAATTTCAGTGTCTGTGACCTGCTTTTGCATGTATGAACAGCAATATTCCCTATGGATATCCTGGGAAAGCACAGGGCAAAATCACATCTGATGTTACTTCTGACATCAACAAACCCATAGCAGGGGTTAAAGTAATGCAGTATTTCTGCTTCAGAAAGGGGGGAAGCAGAAACACCTGGGAACAGGTTGGATGTCTGAGCACTCTTGATCTTGGCTTTCCTTGGTGTGCAGAAGGATGGCAGGGGAAGAGAAATTGCTCCCTGGGATTGTTCACCTGGTCATTATCAGCTTGCCAGAGAGGACCACCATAAATGTAGGAACCACATAAAAAGGGAAAGAAAGAGGAGCAAAGGGGGAAATGGAAGGGAGGGTCACATATGGAAAAATGAAGACTTTCCTTTAAATGCAGTTGGTAAGAGCAACAACTGAACAAGCTGCAGTGATCCCAGCTTTGCTGTCAGCTCATGCTGGCAGGCATAATAAATGTTTAAAACTGCCCTTAACAGCGCAAAATTTTAAGAACTCTACACCAATAAACGGAATGGTTCCTAATGTACTTTTAATTAGGACCCGTCAGGCGAGTAGCACACCTCCAGGCACTTCCAGCCCTTCTGCTGTGCCCCCGTTCTGCAGACACAGCGAGGAGAGGTGCCCATCCCACAGCAGGGGTGGGCTGTTCGCTGGTGCCGCCGGAGGTGACCGCGGGACACTGGGACAGACGTGACTCTGGGGGCCTCCCCGGGAAGGGATGAAAAAGCACCATTTTAGGGGCTCTCTGCCAGGAATCACATCCTGCAATCCATGAGTGCTGTGGTGCAGGGGATGCAGTTCAGGTGTGGGCTCTTGGCGAGTCCGTGGACTCACATGAAGTCATGGCAGCGTGTGGATGCTGAAAAGCTTTCAGCAGAGAAATTTTCCAGCTTTCTGCAGTATTCTGTGAGACTGTGCCATTTCGTGGGAGCCCTGTCTTTCCCATGCAAGCTATTCAAAACAACATTATGGTTTTCTGTAAACTATTTTGCACCTGCAGTTGTTTGTAGAATTGTTATGACACTAACT
Source organism: Aleadryas rufinucha (assembly GCA_013397815.1). NCBI lineage: Eukaryota > Metazoa > Chordata > Aves > Passeriformes > Aleadryas > Aleadryas rufinucha. The sequence continues at coordinate 133,784 of VZTH01000009.1, forward strand.
AGAGAAATATTTTGAAATGGGTGTTGTAGAATTGCACCAATCACCCTGGGAGGTGGGTGACCAGAGGTCCAATGACCTTACACCATGCCAGAACACTGAGGTATAAATGGGGTGATACACAATTAAATAAAAAAGCTTCTTCTCTCTACTTCCTGCACCTAATCTGTGTCCCTTCTCTCTCCCTCCTCGCGGTAACAGCGACAGCGGCGTGGCACGAGAACAGCTTAAAAACGGAGCGGAGCAGAACTGCCCCTGGCTGGGAGCTGGCAGGAGCAGAAGGGAGGGATATTTTTGAGTTCATGAGCAGGGCTCTGACGGGAGCAGGCTGGCTCTGACGGTGTGGAGCAGGCTGGCTCTGACGGTGTGGAGCAGGCTGGCACGGCGCTGAGGGAAGGAGCCAGAGGAGCGCCTGGGCCGTGCTGGCGTGTGTGGCTGGCAGGGCACAGGGCCGGGGGACGGAGGCTGGGCTGCCCCAGGAGGCAGCTCCCGCCCGTCTGTGCCTGGCAGGAGGCCGGGGGGTCTCTCCTGGGAGCGCAGGTGCCGTGTGTCCGGCTGGCACCCGTCCCCCGTGTGCGGGCGGAGGCCGCGCTGGCACGGAGG
>VZTH01000013.1:0-11355 GCA_013397815.1 Aleadryas rufinucha
GGCTCAGGGGAGACTTTATCGCTGTCTGCCTATAACCTAAGAAAATAGAAACTTTTTTTGTCAGGAAAAGGACTGACATAGAAGAGTGGCCTCCAAACCCTCAGAGATTTATTCAGTGTCTGTTGGAATCTCTGTCTGTTTGTTGAGGGACATTAGACAGATCACTTGTATTACAATTCAAAGTTTAGTGAAGTTAATAACAAGTCTCTAATGCATTGTTTAAGTCTGAGAATTAGGACTATCAGAAGTGGAATGCTTGTTTAATAATAAAGCGCTTTTGCTCATAATTAGGTTCTTATACACTTTATTAATTATTGGTGCAAAATAATTCTGAATATCATTATTATTTAGTGTTATTAGCATAATTTCCATGAGGATGATACAGGGAGCTTAAATTTTAGGGTAAATTGCTGATTTTAGGGTAAATTATTTAGTGTGGGTAGTATTAAAATTTTGCAGCTGTTTGCTAAACAATGTATACTGCTCACTCAATACTTGTTGCGCTTGCCAAGCAAAGGGAGGATGCAGGGCCATTGATAAGAAGAACGAACCGTGACCAAAGATCCTGCTTTTGGACCCTGAAGCCAGCTCAAACTGGCTCTAAGGTTTGGACTAAGACCCAGGGACCAAGGAGCATGTGCGAGGAGACAAGGTGAAAAGTTTGACTTGCGGAAGACTCCTTACTTCATCTGAGGAAGACTTTTTCTTCATCCCAGAGTCCCTTGCCCACGACCACCACGGGCACTGCACAGGTGTAATAGTACGCTACCTGATTATAATACGAAGTGGGGATAGGAAATGAACATGTATAGGCGTATTGTGTAACTCAATGAATATGTAATATATAACCAGATATATGTTGAGTTACAAATAGTGAAGGTGTGCAAGGTTTTTGGAGGGGCTACCCTACCTGCACCCCAGCTGGAATAAATAAAAGAGCATATCTACTTTACAAGTTTATAAGTTGTGGAGTCTTTATCCGCATACCAAGGAGCACCATGTTTTGTGCTTTAAATAGTGTATCATACATTTGAAAAGATAATCTGGTTTTGGAAAGTTATTCTTTTTTTCTTTGGAATTACATTTTCAGATGTCACTGTTAGTGGTTCCAAAATTTTGAAGTTCTTATGAAACAATAGCGCAGAGCTGAAGGTTTTTTTGGCTTTCTTTTTCTTAGTTTCAGTTGCTATAAGAAATATTACATGTAAAGGAAGCCATGATTTTTGCCAGAAGCTCCATAATCTTGCAGTTTTATCAGAAAGAGCGCTTTATAAATAGGTCATGCTGAAGGGATTTAGAAAAAAGTGAGGTACTGACATTAATTATTTAGACAAATTAATGTATTTCTGCTACCTGATTATTTCTGTCCTTAATATTTGTGTAAATGTAGTTACCAATCAGAGGGATGAGCAAGTAAAAAAAATTCAGGGAGAAGATACCCTAATTTGTGAACCTGTTGTCTTTCTTTATTTTTAAAATCAAGGGTGTTAATTCTGATACAAAAGACTATGAACATACAAAAAGAAAAGAAAGAGAAACTAGGGGAAAGGTCAAAGATGAAGTATTTAGCAATTCTGATAAATACATATAGCAGTCTGGCAATCTTTGTCTGATATATCCCACGGCAATACAGAGTAGAGGGGAAATGGGAACTGCTGACTTCACTCAGGAAGCTTGTTGTCTGCTGACTCACTGACTCACTATTGTTCAAATCCAGAAAAAGTGGTTCCATATGAGAAGACTTCACAATTAGCTGAATAGTTCTAACAAAAGTCAAGGAAAAAACACCAAGGTTTTGAGTGTAAAGGAATAGGTTTTAACTCCACACAATATGCTTTTTTAAAAAAAGGCAGCCTAGGTAAAACAGAATGTTGACTAAGCTAAAAGTGCACCTGCTTATTGCAAATAAAACGTGGTTGTGATAAAGTAAGAAAAGTTGAAGAAACACAGATTTTTGGTAGGTATGAGGAAGAAAGACTAGAGATATTTTTATAAGTAAAGCTTAAAGTAGGTTCTATTTGCTTAAGGTATTAAAGGGAGATGCCTCCCTTATAAGGAGATATTTATAGATGTTCAGAAAAAGGGTTTTCAGAAAGTAGTTCCCCTGGAACCCTCCCACTGCTGGAGTAGGAAGGGCATGGATATTCAAATGGCTGTTTGCATGCCTTTAGATTCAGTGCCTGCTTCCTGGGATTTGGGTGAATCAAAAATCACTTGCAGAGATCTCTGGTTGTTCTTTCTTATGTGAAGCTAGCAGCAATTTCATGTGATAATTGTTAGTGGCTATCTGTCATAATTCTTTCTTGAAAGATCAGTAACAACCTTAGCACTATTTACTTACTAAGCAGCTAAACTGGGGTGAAATTATAAACCTATTCTCCTAACCTCTTAAAGGAAGAGACATACTGTTACCTTTTTTCATCAGGCATGTGGTAGCTTAGATCATTACTTTGTTTTCTCTTTGTATCATCCTTCTGCTTTTAAGCTTAAATACATAAACCTAAAGTATCTGTCAGAAGAAGGAAAAAAGCCAAAGAAGCCTGGAAGGAGCAAGAAGTTGGCTTGACAGGACATACGAAGAGTTCTCCGGCCTTGAGTCAGTTTTTTTTCCTCCTCTCAGCAGTTGTTAGTTACTAGAGGTATGAAATACACTTGTTTGAAGGGTCCTGAGACCATCCCCCCTCCTGGGGGTTTGGCTGCCTCAGGGCCAATTTAGTGCTGTTGAGGACTATGTCCTTTCTCTGGCAAGCTTGGAGAGATCCAAGAGACATCCCTTCCAGACAGCACTGCAGAAAGTCCTTAGCCTCCTGTGGGAACTGACCTAAGGTGCTGCTCTAGTGGTTGAATCCTACCTGAGCTACAGCTGCTACTACATCACAATCCTGTCTATGCCTGGCCTTCAGCCTGCTAATCTGGGTCCAGATCCTAGGCCACAGGATGATGTCCTATCCTGACCTTGGACCTTCCTCATCACTATGGCCCTGTCTGGTGATCACTCATTATCATTACAGGACCTGATGCTAACTCTGAATTGTTGGCTTGTATTCCTGGCTTTCCCCAGCCCTGTCTCATGACCTCAAACTTGCCTGATGTCCTGGGCTTTGGGCAAGCTTTTGGCATCTCCTTCAGCTCCCAGCTCCCCTCCCTTATGGAGTAGCCAGCCCGTGCAGCATGGTCTCAGACTTTCTTGAACTCACAAGCCTGGCAGCCAACCTTCTGTGAGGAGGGATGCACTTACGGTAGTTACATTTCAACATTAGTGTGTGAGTTGACTCAGGCACGCAGACGGAACAACCACAAACTTGTGGCTTGAACTCAAAGAGTGAATCAATTTCCATTACCCTGCAAACCAGGGTATCCCGAAAGCAACACCTGGGCAGAGGTATACAAGACATGCAGGCACTCTTAAACTCAGCCCATGCTAGAGGATCACTGGCCTGCTCTTCACATATGCCTATCAGGAGTTATTCCCAGCTGCAAGGTCACTTGAGCAATTTACAATCCTCCTCTCCAGTCTTCTGCTTTTTAATCTATTTGCCACAATAATTAGTACATATACATGTGTAAAAACTTGATCTTTATTTTGGTGTTTGAAGCAGTCATAGTGATAGGTATCCTGGGAGAAAATTGTGCTTGTGAACATGCCTAACAGTCAGCACAATGAAAGGTGTCTGCCAGACCCAGGAAATTAGGAACCAGATTTCAGTCTGGCTATAGAAAACTTGACCAAAGAGGGGAAGTACAACAGTCTGTAACTGGTACCAAAGGGGCATATGCCTTCCAGGAATATCCAAGATTATCTAAGAAAAGATATCCAAAAAAATCTACCAAAAAAATCCACTTGCAGCTTCGCCTGGAATTAATACGTTCCCCAAAAGAGCCTGATGGCCTTGATCATTCCATTACATTCTTCCCTGTTGTAGTCACCCTTCTTTGCTCTTTGCATGTTCCCGTGTAGGAATGGAAGATGCAGTTCCAACAAATGACCTTGTTCTGTACACATAATTCAAGTTGGCTTTACCTCAATCCTGGAACATCTTAAGATCACAGTTTCACTGTCTTACTGCAGAGTTTTTTGTAGGTTCAATACCTATTGTTCATTTGGTTACAGAACAGGGCTTTACAAAGAGAGTATCAGGGTACTGTGCCAAGCCCTCATTCCCACTGTTTCAAAATTTAATCCTAGGAGACTATTCATGTATGAAATTGTACTTTGGTGAGAATGTAATTCTTCCACGTTCTCTTCTGTGATGATCTTACTGCAGGATTACAGTATTGTAAAGCAGACATGCAGCTTGTTTTTGTTTCACCAATGCTGATGGAACAGATCGTTATCCTCTACTAAGTTACACGAGTTTCAGATCTAGAAGTTGAGCTTCTTGTGTAAATTATTCATTCATTAGCCCATGTGAGGCAATGTGAGATGAGTTAACAATGTTATTTAAGCTATCTGAAATAACCAGGTTTAATTTGGTGGACACAAGTTGGGGAATATTACACAACTGTCTCCTTTGGCAGATCTGAGAAGGTGTTGACATCTCCTCTATCTACAGAACAGGAGATACCTGGGAAATGTTAAAGTAGCAATTTCTTCTCCCTCTCTTTTTATCCTTTTGTCTTTGCATTTAACCTGCCAGGGCTTCAGAGAAATAAGAATTTAGTGGTTTTGTTGACTAAAATGCCTTTCAGTTCCTCTTCAGTGAACTTTGACAGGCTTCAGAATATTGTCATCATACCCTGAAACAAATATGGTTGCTCCTCTTCATAACAAATGAGAGGTTATTATCCATTAACTATTTGTGAACTTGATACAAGTGGATACATTAATATGGGTAATTGCTGAGCTATCCAAAGTAATTCTGAAGGCTCATGACTGATGGAACCATGCCCTAGTGGGCACGTGGGAAAGAAGACCAGATTCTTTTAACCTTCAGAATATACTTAACAAAATAAAGTCAAGTGCTGAACTTCTATCACTTCCAGAAATTCAATTAAGTCTATGGAGAAACTATTTTTTTTATTCTGTTATATGTGCTTTTCTTGTCCTTCTGGACTCCATTTCAGTTTCTGTTACTGGTTTGGACCTTCATGGACTTGCTGATGTCTGTACTTCTGTTGTTTTAAGTGGAAACAGAAGCTGGCAAAGAACAACCTTCAGCGTCTGCCTGTTTTACTAACTTTCCTTAAACTTCAGAGGACAGAACATTGAGAAACATCCTCCCACATCCTCATGCAAGTTGCTTGTTATCTGCCTTGAACCTGTCAAGGCGAGCTTAGCTAGACTTAATCTTGCCAGAGGTAAATTAAGAAACACTCCCAGAAAGTCCTGTGCCAATAAATCTAAGGAAGAAGTAACCTTCAGTAAGTAACAGCAAAATGAAGACAAAGAGCTTGGGAAAGTAACCTTTTCCACCTGCTATTGAAAAGAAAAGGAAAGAAGTATTCTTAGGTTTGCCTACTGAATGTACAATGTCAATGAAGGTATAGGTTTCACACAAATTTACAGATTAGCTACCAGGCTTCTTACACTATCCTACTGATATGAAACCTACAAACATTTTTCCTTCATTAGGAGTTTTAGTTAGTTAGTTCAGATGAAGAATACTTTCTCACTCAGATTAAGAAAACTTTTCCCCCTCCTGTTGTATGATAAAGAAGTAAGTGCTAGATTAGATACAGAGCATAGAATCACAGAATCATAAGATAGTTTGAGTTAGAAGGGACCTTAAAGATCATCTGGTTCCAAACCTACATAGGACTATAGATCAAAACTTTCCCAAAGACTGAAGGTCACTGAGCGCATCTCATGTTTATTTGTTAATAACGAAGTGAACTCATAATTTCAGTTTTACAATTGGGAAAATTAAAGCACAAAGAGCTAGAACTCAGCTTCTAAGGCAGCCTGATTTTAAATGTCTGAGTTGGACATGCCTTTCAGAGGCACTGAGTATATGGAAACTCCAGTTAGAGCTGAGGAAAATTTGCCGTTGTGCAAAGCCATGTTAACTACCTGCCCAAGCTTGCCAATGTGAAAGAAAACAGTACTACATTATAAAGCACAATTGGACATTAATCGGAAACCAGTTATATTAACATTATTGATTTATTAAGTTGACTTTACTGCTGGTTTTGAGCACTTGGGGTGCGTGGCTCTGTTTCTGAATATAAGAATAGCATTCAGAATTAAACAAGCAATTAAACAGAAGTAAACAGCAACCCTGTGAAAAAATTCTTGAGACGATATTGAGAAACAAAGTAACCAATTATAAATTCTGTAACTTAGGGTAAGTCAACACTGATGAGCTGTGTTTCCACAGCCTTATGCTCCAGTCTGACTGGAAGGCATGCACCCCTGCTAATAAAATGAGATACCTAAACTCTGCTTCTTACTGGGGCTGAATTTGAAAGGAATGGCATGCTAACATAGCAATAAAAACTTCTAGATCACCAGTTTTGTGTTTAGCAAGTATGGAATCAAGGGGACACCCTCAGCGTTACCAGTGGATTTTGAACCTTGATCTGCTGCTTTTCATTCCACTGCATCACTGACCAGAATACATAATCTTGTCCACACATGGAATAATTCTGGCATCTTATGCATGCATTGTGCAGTACAATTAAGCAAGCATCTAATAGCCTGATTTAATAGTAGTGTTTGATTTAGCAGGCTGGTGAACTCTGCACTGCAATAAAAGATGAGTCATTTTCATTGATTGTGGCAAAACAGTCAAGTGGACCTTAACCAGGGTTTGTGAACATTTCCATGCATGAGTTGTATATCAGTAGCACACATTCAAAGCAAGCATCTTGTCAAGAGGACAATTTCCAGTGCTACCCAGGGACTCTAAAATGCTTCTAAGAGAAAGACATTTAGCCTTGTTCAAGAAAAAAAGCCACTAAGGTGAAGAGCTTGTGGAAAACTCAGAGTATCAAGAGTATCCTCCACAAATGTGGAAGCCTCTTTGGGTTCCAAAAGAAGAACATCTTCCACACTGTCAGACCTGAGACTTGATTCTGTTTCCAAAGGCTTTTGCAGCAAGATCTTTTGCAGCTGAATCAGGATAGAACCCATTAAGTCAGTAATGACAAAATGTTTTCCAGCAGCTGTCTGTCTGGCCCTCTTTTCTCTTTTTGTATCAAGTAAAGGGAAATGTAAGTAGAGAAAGCTTGGATGTTTCGTAGTGCACTCATCTTAGACTTCTATGTAGTGTATGAGAATAAATATACATCTAGTAAGGAACCTTTGGAACTTATAAAAGGAAACTCTCAGATCCAGATGAAAAAGAAATAATTATTGCTAATAAGTGGCTTGTTGCTAAAACATAAAAACAGTATGTGGTTTAGATGGAGAATTACATGAAGTATCTCAGGTTTTGTGGTGGGAAGGTCTTATAGTAGAGCCATTAGAGTTTTAATAGATACATTTTAATAGTTATATTTTAATTAATTATTAGTTATAGTAATAGTCCTAGAACTGTTCCTTAGTTCTAGAACAGGGCCTGGATATTTTTGTCCTGTGTGTTTTGCATCTACCAACAAAATCCTCATCCAGAACTGCATGTCCTGACTGTAAATGAAATGCAGTTAAACAATTACAGGATCTTGTTAGCATAAATACAACACTTGGTGCATTGTTTAACTGATGGTACATAGATAATTGCCAAACACTTCGGATATTTTTCTTTCTGATGGTAAGTTATTATGAAGTGATTTGTCTTTCAAAATAGACTGCTTTATTGGTAACTTCTGTTATGGCCTCATCTAGTGTGTTTGACTGTGTAAAGGGTGAAAACTAAAGGGGTACACGTGAGCTGATGGGAGTTACATGTCACATGAGACATCAAGGCCTGCTGTTGTCTTTCTGAAGGTGCAGCATGGCACTACCACCACAACAGTTGCTGCCTAGCCTTTTGAGGACATCTGGCAGGGTTATAGACAGACTGTAGCCAAATGAAAAAAAAATGCCTGTACAATATGTAAATGTGTATAATTGACTCTCTGTCCCTATCAAGCCAGCATGAGTTAGTCCCATTCCTTCTTCCTCTGTCTTAATTAAACATGCCACTTCTGTTGTGGGGGTGGGTTTATCATGCCTGTCTGCTTGCAATTGATGATACTGTTGCTTGCTTTTGCCTTTTTTCAAGTACTCTGAGGAGAACCAAGTTTGACCCAGTTAGTCTCTTTTGAATCAGATGTCAGGTTAACTCTGTTACAGCTGACGAGGTAAGAGCAAATGACCTTTGGACAGCTAACAAAGGATAAAACACATTGAAAGATAAGTACATTCCAGAGAAAATTGAGTATTTTACAGAGAAAACCTGCGGATTGTGTTACTCAGAAACAAAAGGTGGGAGTGCTTTACTTTTGGGCAGAGCAGAATAAGGCTGCTATTCTTTCCAAGTACAATTAGTGTGGACTCACAAAAGGAGGATCAAGCCTCACAAATCTGATATCTTCTTCTGGAGACAGGAAAACTAAGTAAGTGAGACAGCAGGAAAACTATTGACATGATTAATCAAGACAAGGGTAAAGCTTTTCATACAGGAATATACAAAAGGCTTAATGTTTATTTGCCCAAGGAGTAAGGCAAATAAACCGTTTAAGTGAATAAGAAGTTAGTTGCAAGTTCAAAGACAGAATGGTACAAGACAGGATTACAAAGACTAGAAATGAATTACTGTGAGACTGGAAAGAAAGGGGAAAAGTGAGAAAGCTGAGGGAAAATAGCCTTTGACAATTGTGTTATTTCACAATTAACAGTCTCAGGGTGTCAAACACAAGTATATTGATTCCCAGTTCAGTAGAATCACTTGCATCTCACATGATAAAGCAACATTTATACACACTTAAAAGAAAAATGTTCTTTGAATATTAGATGTCTTTGAGGTCAGATGAACTGGTTTAATGAAACGAATTGATTATTTATGTTATGGACCCTGACCCATCCATCCTTCACAGCTATAAACACCTTCTTTTCCTTTGTGTTCCTAAGGCAATCCTGACTGCTGGGAATATGTCAGTGCTGCTGCTACTGGCAAGAACTTGAGGCAGAGAAGGCATGTCAGTTTTCTTGTGCTTCTAGCTCCTACTGAGAGCCTCAAACTGTGGCTGGAGACAGTGCTTCAAAGCCTGCCAGCTTCCTAAGGCTGTGACTGGACATAATTTTTTGACAGCTCCAAAGGGCCACCCTTCTCTGCTCTCTGTTTTCAGGACAAGGGCATGGATAGTTTCTCATAATATGGTTAGGAGTATGACACCACTTTACCGTTTGAACAGTCATCCTAAAGACTGAGAAAAGGCTATGGCTAGCTATCTCAACAGGCAAGCATGACTACTTTTAAATAAAAGTAGCTTTAATCTGTTGGAAGGGCTCTCAGTCCTCCATTTTTTGAATTCCCAAGATATCTCTCCAGCTGTGAGGCCAGGTGAAGATCCCTGTATCAGATCTGGTTAATACACTAGCACTCTAGCTGTCAGTCAGCCCTACATCAGCATATTAGACTACATCTGTTCCTAAAGGAATATTAGCAGACTATCCAGGTCCCTTCAGACTTAGCACTGCTCTCCCCTTTGGCCTTTCTGTCACCTTGTTAGGGAGCAACTGGTCTCACAACAAGTGGAAGTACCTGTCACCAGCTGGAATGGTTGGTCAGGGCTTCGATGGCATGGACAGGGCTTACTGTCCCTGCCCAGCCTTCCCTAGAGCCTCCTGCATCCTGCCATTTCAGCTTCCCAGGGCTGCCAACCCCTGCTCCAGTGATGCCACAGCAGAGTTGCTCCCTGGCTCCCCTGAGCCCTGCTGGGCCCTGGGATTGGTGTTCCAGGAGCTCCTTCACTTGGCTGCACTTGTAAAATGGTGAGACGTAAGAAAAGCTGAAGGACCCACGTTATCTATTGCTGCTATCTCTGTCAGAGCTGTGTTACAGAGCTAGGAGGCTGAAACCTGAGGTGTTCTGTATCATGAAGAATATTATAATGAGTTAAAAAGAGGTGCACCAAAGGATAGATAGGTTTATTGTCTGATCCGTTATCTCATATCTCTAATTCTTTTTTTCTGCGGTTAAGGATAGGTAGGTAGACTTATATTCTAAAATGTTTAAATGGACTTGGATGGATGAATGTGCTGATGTGTTACTGTGTTACTTCTTGAAAGAATGAAACTTCTTTCATTAGATGCATTATGTGACTTTAAACATCTGCCCTTACCTCATGGAAGAGAAGGGTAGGGTATACTATTATTGCCCACCTCTTTTAGCAATGGCTGGTGTGGCATGCTTTTGTATTATCTGTTACTACTGCTTTTCTTGATACTGTCCTGCCTTCCTCTACTTTAGTCGTGACAGAAACCACACCACTGCTCTGTTTTATAATATTTGAGGAATTTGGTCCATTCAATGGATGTAATATCATCCTCTCCCTCTTCCTCCCCTGCCTTCTCCCCACCTGCCTGCCCCTGTTACCAAGGCAATGTTCCCAAGAGGTGAGTTTCTAGATTTTCAAAACTTCAGATAAGCCTCTCCGAGTTTATAAAATACAGAAGGGCACCTAATTGTGAAGAAAAACATCACCATAATCTATATTCTTAGCCTGCCAAGGACTGTCAAGGGGTTGATACCATCTCTAGTTACTGCATTCTGGCAGTGTGTGTCACTGGGCTGTGTGAGTCTCAGGTGTTTCTGTACTACAAATAATGGTGCTACTTATTAGTAAATAAATCCCTGGAACAGTCTAGAATTCCCAGCAGAGACGCCCCTGACAAAGGGGGTTAATTAATTTTGTAGTGGCCATGGGTACGCTGAGTGGTTTACATTTGAGAAGCCATATGACCGGGAAAAGAAACAAAGAGAGTTCTCATATGACAAGAATGTAATGAAAAGAGCGGAGTCCCTGTAAATGTTTGGTATGCATGCTAGCAGAGGTGTAATACATCTGTTCAAAGAAGTAGAAAGTTCTGGTTTGTTCCATTTTTTCTGCTCTGCTGTCAGGGGAGGTTTAGGTTGGATACCAGGCAAAGGTTCTTCACTCGGAGGGTGGCTGGACACGGGAAGAGGCTCCCCGGGGCAGTGGTCACAGCACCAAGCCTGACACAGTTCAAGAAGCGTTTGGACATCGCTCTCAGGCACATGGTGTGACTCTTGGGGATGTCCTGTTGGACTCGATGATCCTTGTGGGTGCCTTCCAACTCAGCATATTCTGTGCTTCAGTGAACCAGCCTTCCGCAAGACCAGTAGCACATGAGCTCCCTGCACTAAGACGCTCCTAGACCTGGCAGTGCCCTCCCGCTGACCGCCGGTGGGGTCAGTACGTGTCCGGCCCCGCCCCGCGGCGGCGGTGACGCGCGGCGGCGGTGACGCC
>VZTH01000013.1:20771-44236 GCA_013397815.1 Aleadryas rufinucha
CCCCCCCCCATCAGAATTAGGAACACTTCCCTAGTGGAACAGAGGGCTGAATAACAGAAAATTGGTATGTTCCCAATTTATTATGTAGAATATAATTCTCTGATTAGGATTATTAGACTCTGCTAATAAGGAGAGCACTGAATGTTTAAACTGATTTGCATGGGTATCTTATTGCAGGTAATTTAGCATAGCATATTTCCACACCAGTCTACTGCAGCTCTACAGACAGAACTTGGTATTTTTCTCTACTGCAGCTAGAGAGAGTGACTATTAATATGTCCACTGGAGGCAAGAATGATGCCTTCCAGAGCCTTATTTGGTTTTTTGCCACTTGTTTTTGACTGAAGCTGAGGTGCTTTCTCACAACGAAAGAAGGGAAACCTGAGACACTGCCATCTTCCCTGTTTAACTGCATGTATTAAAGAGCTCAGCTGCACTGCACAGAAGCTTGCTTCCTCTTAGTCCAAAATCATATTTGAGGATACAGCTTGGGCTAGAAAGCTGTGAGGTTTCTAGGGAACCTTTTAAAAAAAGTAAGACCAGATATGTTGAAAATGATAGGAAGTAGATTCAGCTGTTTTCAGCAAGGCAGGTAAACTAGATTAAATGGAAGAATGTCAAAGGCTGAATAGTCATACAAAACCTGGGATAGTAAAGGTTAGAATACTAACATAATTATCACTTGCAAAGTTATTTAGCGTTTATTCAGAATTCAGAAAATTACTTTTTCTCTTTTAGAGATCACTCAAAAATTGTTCATGCTAGTTGACACTTCCTCTTCCCAGGTGCATTTAACAGAGAACTATTATTCTATCATTGCTGATAATCTTTTACAAAAGCTTTCAATATAAACATTTGTAAATAGCTCCATATAGTATGCAAGTTTTGCAAACATATTTACAGCATTGGTCAAAGCCAAATTACAAGATTTGTATAAGGACTGGAGTTGTGGTTAGTTTGCCTCAATCTAAAAAAAGGTGTAAAGCTTTTGAAATTCATAATTATATTCAAGATTCAATACTCAAGATTAATATTTTTGCAGTAATCTTTTCCAGAATTCAACTTAGGGTAATATTTTATAGCTAGTAAAACAGGTGAAAGGATTTGGGAACAACTGATGAATTATTTCTCATTATTTAAAAAAAGCAGTAAATACCACCAAAACTGTTTTTAAACCATCTAATTAAAAAGAGGAATTGGAACCAAACTTATTTTTAAGCATGATCTGTTATTAATTTGCACGATCGGAGAGTCTTACATGCAGCAGCTTGCCATAGGTATTGTGCACAGTGTTTTGTTAAATGAATTCTTCTCATTTATTGCCAATTCATGGCAATTTTATTTCTTTTGGGTAATGCAGTCTCTGATGACTAGAAATAAGCACTTGTTCTGAAAGTTCAGAAAATGAGAACGTGTGTCAAAATGCTAAAGGCTCAGTTCTAAACACTTAGCAAGAAAAAAATGGAGTAAAGTTGTTAGTATTGACATGAACATTTGTATACGAAGACAGCAAAATGCCAAAGTATTTTTTTTCACTGTTCTATGTATGGATTTTGCCAGTATTATATCTTTGTAACTGATTTACTGAATGATACAGAGAAATAGTATGAAGAAGAGTTATATCTGGCCTTATTCTTTTATTGCAAGAATTGATAGGAAGTTGAAACAAAGCAGTGAGTCAACTGAAAAGTGGTGTGGAAGCAAATGTCCTTTACATAAGCAATCCCATAACACCAAGGGCTTTGCATTGTTTTAGTTAGACTGGTGCAGATGTCAGAATGTGATTCTAATACAATTTAGCATGGTGATTCATGCTGACATCCAGTCTGTTTTACTCATGCTGAGATACACTCCAATTTGAAGTTCTTTCATGGCTATCAAAATCTTATGTTAAAGGAGTTAGGTTCTTCTGCTGCATGCATTAAGGAGATGAAGAAAGCAGAAACTTAAATTTTGAGCAGTAACTCTGTTACCACTAAGAACAAAACAGATATAAGTAATAAAAGCCTCTTAAACATATGATACAGAAAATTCTCACTGGTCAGACACACTTACTGAACATGGTTGTGTCCTTGTCAGTGTAAATACATTTAAACCTTCCATGGGGGCACATTCTTAAAAACTGCATATGGACTACTTAATACCTCTATTTGTACTGTAGTATGAAATTCAGGATCGTGTGCTGATAATGGGAAAACTTGTTGCTTTCTCTAAGTGCAGTAATGAGAGTTTTAGGAAAACTGCCATAAGCAGAAAGGTGCAAGATAATCCTTGCTGGTAGAAAGATGTGTTTCCCACATTCCTAGTGCCTTTTGATTTTTTGGAAAACAAAAATTACTGATATTATTTTGATCAAGCTTAAGTTCTCAAAGTGGTCCACGCATTTCATGGTATTCACAGTAGTGCTGGGTTAGTCATATGCAACTTAAGTTCTTCTAAAGATAATTTTAAATTAATAATTAGTATTTCAAAGTTCCCTGGTGTCCAGTGACTATCTACTCTGTAAGAAACAGTAAATTAACATGCAGTGCTTCCGTGCTGTATACAACCTGGTAGCTGAAGCAGTAGTCCCTTTATTTGATATATTGTCCGCCATTCTGACATATCTTCATAGCAGGCAAAGCACTGATTTTTCTTGCCTACTGTCTTTCATTGAAGTTAGTCATAAGGTGTTTTGCAGTTAGGGAATGCATTAAAAATTAAGCTCAGTCTGCGCTGAGCTTAAGTTACAGAAATGCCTACAATTTGCTGTTGCTTTGAACATGCAGAACCAAAGTCCTGTCAAAATGCAGCAGTAGTTATTTGCTGATACTGTGTTTGGCACCAAGGATGTCACATCACCAACATTAAAACTAACCATAAATTAAACTGCAGATGTGAGTATTTTTCAGTTGGGCTAAAAAACTTTTGGTTATGAGTAAATTGCTTAATTACATCCCATTTTTCAGAAATGCCTAAGTAATCTAAGTCCTACTAAGGGGACTTAAGGGTTGGGACTTAAGCTCCTAAGTGTCTTAGCCAACATTTTTAGAAGTCTGTAACATCCATGTATCCACTGATGTCTCTCTGGCAATTCCTGAAACCTTGTGCTGCTTAGCAGTACAGAATACTATACATGCAGTTAAAACAAAGGCCAAAGTGAACTTACAGCTCCAGGTATTTGTTTCCTCAGGGAAGGTTTGATGCAGTAGGCAGGCAGAGCAACACAGCAATCTCTATCAGTCTCCTAAGGACAGATTACTTTGGATAGTCTGTTGCTTCTGTGAAAAGAAGAAAGGCAAAATTAGTTTAAAAACCTCCTTTTTTCATTTTCCAGTAACCAGTTTCACTAAATTCAGTCCACTATATTCAGCTCTTTTCCACCTCTACTGTAAAATCCTGCCTTCTAAGCAACTGTTTTCCATCTTGTGTAGTATTTGGTCTGTCTTAATGCTTCATGTTTCCTATGTGTCTGAGCATATTTCTCTCTGTAATCAGGATGTTGGGTCTGATTTCTAGAGGTGCTGAGCATCTTTGTGTCCTGTCTTCAGTGAAGGAGTACTGCACAAATTTGTTTAGTTTTATTTTTAAATTGATTGAAATTTCATTCCTACACAGGTTCCAGATTTCACTATTACAGACCTATCTTCAGAGTCAGATGATGTCCCAGACATTTTGGATTTGGATGAAGAGGATCAACAGGACTTTTCACGCACAAATGGCCCTTATACTACAGGGCAAAGAGCTGAATAGAGAAGCATAAAAATGTCTTTTTGATACAATGTACTTTTGCCATGTTTAATTTAGATTTCTCCTTTTTAAAGATGAACCTGCCTAGTTTAGGGATTATGGGGATATTTTTTAAAAAAATCAGTACTGTTTCACTTAGCTGCATCAAAAATCTGGGTTTTTCAATGTAAGGAATGCACGCTACGTTAATTGGTTAGCATGGGTACCAAGCTCCAATTCTACAAGCCAGGTATAGCCTAACCAGTGTATCCAACTAATCTGATCTTTGTTGATGATTTGTTCTCCTGCTGGTAGCAGCCACGAGAACACTCCAGTGCTTTGCATAAAGGGCTGCCAACAAAAGGAGTTGATGAGGATTTGCCCACAAAATTTCCCCTTTCAGTCTACGTGAAAAGCAGTGCTGCATCTACCTCTTTGCTGCTGGAAGGGGTAAGAGACTGCATCTATCTCAGATTTTCTCAGGTTTTTTTGTTAGGCTCTGCACCTACAGAGCTTAGATGCTTAGAGCTTTCCTTTGGCAAGAGTGCTTTATGCACAAAAGGACTTCCTTTCTCTCCACATGCCTTCTGTGTGCAAATATTTTGGCCGTCACGATGCTATCAATTGTGGCGCCTGAGACTAAAAGGGAGTAAATGCTTCAATATTAAAGTGTTCTGGGAATAGGGATAGCATTTAAAAAAGAAAGGGGAAGAGATTGTAAAAAGAAAGGAAAAATAGAGGGTATAAAGACTTCGGACAAAAGAAAATTTGACAAAAAAAAGAGGGGATTGAATGTAAGGAGAGTTGTGGTGAGACTGATTTAAAAAAAAAAAAATTTAAATAAAATCTTGATCAGTTATTCGCTGAGGGCTGGTGAGTCCACATTTGCTCGCACACAGTAACTTCTCTAGGAGTTGGGGAGAGTGGGCACAGGACTGGAGGCGTGTTTGTTAACATTTCCTAACGAGGACCGGGCTGAACTGCTGTCGCAGAGACCTCTCCGTGTCGTCAGTGTGAGTGCAGCGGAGTCACAGGAGCTGCGGCACAGCGCCGCTCTGCCCCGGCCGCGGGGACACCTCTGCTCCCTCATCCTGGGACACCTGCCGTTGTGAGAGCCTGGAAGTCTGGTCACTGAAATGCCTTGGAATAAAAGTTTGAACATCACAGCCCGCTTGCCGGTGCAAGTTTTCTTGGTTTTATTTTTTTTTTTCTTTTTTTATCCCCCGCGTTAAATTCTGCAATCGGATTACAACCCTATTTAAATAGAGGGGCCTTCTGGAAGGATACCGACGCCCGGACTACATCACCCGTGAGGCATCGCGCCCGGCTCGCCTCGTCTTCGGGCTCGGGGGCGGGCTGGAGGTCTCGCGATGGTAGGGGTGTGGCCATTTTGGCGTAGGCCCGCGCGCGGGAGATTATGGCGGGCTGGGGAGGATGGTGCGGCCGTACGGAGCCGCAGGCGGCCGCTGCCGGCCTGGTGCCGAGAGCGGCCCAGGATGCCAACTGGGAGACCGATCACCTCTGGTTCTATTTGCTGGCCTTGGGCTTCGACCCGAAATGCCACCGTGGCATAAGACTGGGAAGGTCAGTGCTAGGGAGAGCCGGGGGAGGGCGGAGGCGGGGTGTCCAAGCGGGGCTCCGGGTCTCACCGGGGAGCGCGAGGCGGGAGCGTCTCGCCGTGGCCGCCGAGGGGCCCGGTTCCCCTGGCGACATGTAGCGCCAGGGAAATGCCCGCAGTGCCGCCGCAGTCCACGTAATCTCTGTCTGAAGAAGTGAATCCTAGGAATGGTGAGAACTCCTGCTCCCCCGCAGAGTCCTAGCGCGTGTTTTGAAAACTTGCCTTGAAAGATAACGGTCTTGCCCGGATTGTTTCGTAGCATCGTATAGATGGTTAGGGGGTTGGAATAGACCTTAAAACATCACACAGATCCCACGCCCCCCTCCCACCCCCGCCATGGGCAGGGACATCTCCCACTAGACCAGGTTGCTCAAGGCCTTACCCAACCTGGCCTCGAACACTGCTAGGGTCGGGGCATCCACAGCCTCCCTGGGCAATCTGTTCCAGTGCCTCAGTAAGACTTTTTCCCTAATATCTAACCTGAATTTTTCTCTTTCAACTTGTACCCATTACTCCTTGTTTTGTCAGTACAATTCTGACGAAGAGTCCGTCTCCGGCTTCCCTGTAGGCCCCCTTCAGATACTATAAAGTTGCTGTGAAGTCTCCATGCAACCTTCTCTTCTCCAGGCTGAACAGCCCTACCTCTCAGTCTTTGTAGGGGAGGTGCTCCAGTCTCCTTTTCAACTTCGTGCCTCTTCTGTGGACTTGCTCCAATAGTTCCATGTCCTTGTTATATTGGTAGCACCCGAACTTAATTCAGCACTCCAGGTGGGGGTCTCAAAAGAGCGGAGCGGAGGGGCAGAATCACCGCCTTTGACCTGCTGGCCACACTGCTTTTGTTGCAGCTCTGAATTTCACCTGTGTTAAATAGGATGAAAGGGGTATAGTTTTACATAGGAAATAAAGCATTGAATGAATTACTCTGTGATACAACACTGTTTTGTAGTCTTTAGCAGCCAGTAAAAATGCTGTTAATTTGTCACCATAACTGCATCTGATGTGAATGTTTATTTGTGTATTAGGGACATGTTTGCTAAACCAAACAACAGAGCTTTTACTGTCATTGCCATCTTCTTGTTTACTAAGCTGGATGAGCGCCGTGCAAAACTAACTTTCAAGTAAGTATTTGGCTTCTGAGGTTACTGCTATGCCGTTAACTAAGAATATGTTTTATACAGTTGCTGGAGGGGAAGGAAGTGGGGGAATACTGTGGAAGAAGAGCATATGATCAGAGAATGTTTCCTTTTGATCACAACTCATTCAATCAATTTTGATCAGTCTGAAACCTTGCCTTAATTAGTTGTTCCTGATGCTGTTACTTGGCAACTTTGTTATAAATTATAATAACTGATAAGTAATCTACCTGTCCCATTCATCTTGCTGACCAAACAGAGAATAACATTTCCCATTTGTGGGTTGTTGCCAGGACTTTTCAACATGGCAAGAACCCTGTGTTCTTTAATGCTTTTCTTTGCATAGTAGAGCTGTTTTAGTTTATGCATTTGAAGATGTGGTAATATGAAAATGGTCAGGGTTCTGACCTCTTTTTCTTTTTTTTTCTTCCCTTGTCCTGAGTTAAAAAGAGCTGCAGACAAATCTTTCTCTGAAATAATCTGTAATTAACTTACAGTAAGAAAACATTTGTTACTTAACAAACTTTTATCTGTTCTTGGTCTAGGGTATATGCCCCTCATTTTCTGTCTCGGCATCAATAAGAAGTCAGTGTCTTAGTCTTGTTTTTAAAATGGTTAATTAGGTATCTGAATATTTGAACATGTTTTGAAATTTCTTTCTCTTTTTTTTCCCTTCTTCTTCCTCATCCTCTTTAAATGAAAAGGCACTCTGGATTCAAAAACTTATCAAGTCCTAGATTTAGGAAGGAGTGCTGTCTGTGGCTAAGAGAAATTGCAGTGAGTATTATGAAAAGTGGAAGTTGATGCTCTACTGGTTTCTGGGACCTTACTCTTTTTTTGAGGGAACTGTTTTATATCAGAGTTTTAAATAAGGATCTTTTTATCAAAGAATTCCGTTTTACCTTGTCTATTCTTTCATATAATTCATCTTGGACTTCTTTGAAGAAAAGATGATGTCATTGGGGAAGTTAGAGACCTAACTGTGGGTCTTAAAACTGTTGTGGCTTGCTTTTGGGTAACAGTGTATGATAAAACTGAAGTCTAGAGAGTTCCTTAGCCCTGGGTGAGAATAACTTCCTTCAGCTTGAGGGCTGTTTGTTTAAGTTGCCTGGGAAGGTGTTTATTACTGTGAAAGCTGATTCACATGCATGAAAAACTTTATTAATAGTATTTTCTTGTATATGGACAAAGGGACTAAAATGTAAGGCAAGCTTTTTAAAGATGAAGCAAAACTGATTGCTTCAGGTATCGTTGGTTATTATGTTGCTTTCTTATGCTGCCTTTGTTTTAATGATTGTTCTAGAAGTCTTGTCTTTATGTACGACAATACTTCTGGATTTTAGTAATAGCAGGTAAGGTGAAAACCAATGATGCAGTGTCTTTAAATATGATTAAAGTACTCTGATTCATGACTTCAGTAGAAAATGTGAAGGAAAACCTGAAGGTGTTTTCAAAGATAGGGATTATCAGTTAGGAATGAGGAGGGCACCAACTTCTAATATTTATCCAACACTGATTTCAGTCTTTGCTTTGAAACTGTCTTGTGTACAGAATTTAGTGGTGTGTTGGGAACATGGAAAAAAGCTTTATTCTCTTCTGACTACAGTAGGTGTCAGCTGTGATGGCAGAGTCATTTAGCTTTGCATCAGGCTTGCTAGTAGTTAATCTGCAGCATTTTGGTATGCAGCCAAGTCTTTGATAGCTGCTGTTTATGCTTTACTTCTTAGATTAGTTTTGTGTTTAAAGTGATTGTACTTTCCTAGAATCAAAAGGGAAGAGATTTTCCACGGATTACACCTTCCACACTGATTTGTCCTGCTGGTGCTAGATTTGTTCACATGGCCTACTGTTTTACAAGACACGTAATGATTGAGGAGATGAAAAAGCTCTCTGTAGGTAAGCTGTATGGGACAATAAAAATGCTTCATTTGTAATGTGTGTAAATCTGTTAAGTCTTTAATATATGACAGGAGCTTTAAGTAGTTCTTAGTTGGCTGCTCAGGTCAGTCTTTCATTGGCTTCTGTTCTATGCACTTGCATAGAGCTACTGCTGATAGAACAGTTTGGTTTTGCTCTCTTTTGCGTTATGGATCTTGTTCCAGGGTTCACCTGGACAATGCTCTGCACCATTACCCGCATAAGTGGTGGTTTGGTTCAAAAGTATTGGACTGCTATACTGTTTTCTTTCTTGGAACTTGAGGAATTCTGAAGGATCAGATCTGTCTGTTTCAGGCATCTTGTATTATTGAAACCTAAAGAATATAGAAAGGGAGTGAGAGTGAGGGAATGAAGCTGTATACAACAGAAAAAAATTGGCGAAAGAGGCAGTACACTGCGTGTTCTGTTTCAGTCCAGGTAGAAATGAGCATATTGATTTGTGATTCTTGCAGTTTGATCTAGGTTGATTAGGAAGTTGCCCATTTGTTAAAAACAAATAATGTAGTCTAAACACTGACTTCTATTTAGGCACTGGGATACCTTTTGCTGAAGCTGTAAAGCAGAGATCTAAGGATATGTGCTTAGCAAAAGCAAGACGTAGAGCTGCATACAATAAACTGCTGCAAATTCTTCAAAGGGGAGACTTTGTTCTTCAAGAATATAGGAAAAAAGCACGGTAAGTAATGCGTTAAAAGAAAGTGAATCTTTTCATAAAAGCTGACTTATGTGTATGTGTTTTTAATAAGATTTGAGAAGTCTTTATATGCTTTACATCATGAGTTCTGTTGAACTTCTCCCATATTTTCCCGCTTTACCTCCTTTCATTGACAGTTCTATTGCTTGTAGATCTTCTGCGAAGCATAGTAGTCTAAAGAAATTAATCATTTAGGAGATGTTATTTGTTACCTAGGCATTAAAATGGTCAGGGAATTCTACATGTGTAGCAGTATGATTTCTTTTGAAGGGTCTTATCCTAAAATATAACATTCTCAGGATGAAACATTTGGTTTTGTTAGTCACTCTGAGACACATTTTATATACTTAAACCTTAATTCTTTCACCAGAAGTATGCTATTCTTAGCTCTTGTTTATGGCAAACATTCCCATCTTGAGAAATATCTAGACCTGGGTCTCTCTCTGCAGGCATAGAGTTATGTATCAGCAGAATTTATGTAATTTGTGTGGGCTGGTTTACATGACTGGAGCACTGTCATGGACCATTGTGAATTGTTCAGTAAATGGCAGAAAAGGGCGAGGAGTTGCACTGTAAGTAAAAGAGCAATGTCAGTGCATGTAATATAGCTCCATACAAGAGGACTGATCATGTTTCCTGCCTTTGGATGAGGGTTTAGCATCCAGGGAGACTTCATGGTGGGTTTCTGTTGGCCCCGATTCTTATAGAGGACTTCAGCTTACCCTGGTATTTGCTGGGAAAGTAGTTCAGTGGTGCATTAGCAGTGTAGGAAACGGGAGTACCTAGAGGATGACTTTGTAATGCAATCGTGGTGCTCTTTTGAACTCACTGTGTAAATAAGAGAAGCTTCTCTGGAGATGTTACAGGGCTCTTATGGTCACTGCAGCAAAGACTGTAGAACTTTAAATCCAAAGGAGTGTGAGGAAGACGAGGAAAACTAATGACACTGGCGTTTTAATTTGAGTGTATTTCCACTGGGCCAGGCAATTGTAGGAGGTGTCTTGTGGAAAGCAGGAACGCTCAGGAGTGCTAGGATACTTTCAGAGATCCTTGCTGAAGCTCATGTGTGTTCCATCTCCTTAAGTCAAAAAAGAAACAGGTGCAACAAGGAACCAGCCTGATTAGGACAGTGTAGCAAAATACGGAATATAGAAAAGGGAGCTGACTCCAAGACACAAATACGGAAATATTTCTCAGATGTACTGTGATGTAGCTGGGAAGGCCAAAGTTCAGCTAAAGCTCCAAGAGCCTAATAAGAGCTTGAAAAAAGAATCCCGTAGTATGTTATTAGGAAGTGGAAGTACATAGAGGATTTAGATCTGCATCTGAACAAAATGGTAAGTTGCAAGTCTCAGAGGCTGGGATACCCAATATGTACTTTGCCTCAGGCTGCATGGGGAAGATCACTGGCCCAGTCTCTGTGCCAAGAAGCAATGGTGAAAAGGAGAAACAAAACACTGATAGCAGAAGAGGGTAAAGCAAAGGTTTCACTGCTTTCATCCAAGAGTACACGGATACTTACCTGGCATCATTTCAGACTGATATCTTTGGAAATACAGAAGGTTTGTTAAAGGGGTGAGCCCAAAGGGTGATAGTGCCTCAAAGTTGTAACTGGTCCATGAGTGGAGTTCTTCTGGGGTTGTTGCTGTGTCTTCATGAGGGATGTGGATGACAGGCTTGAATACAAACCCACCAAACTTGCAGATGGTGCCTTACTGTGAGGAAGGAAGATACACTGCAATGGGGAAGCATTTCACAGAGAGACCATGCTGGGTCCGGAGACTTGCACAACAAAAATTTTGTGGGGTTTAACATAGACCAGTGTGAGATCGTGCATCTGAGAGAGAATAGTCCCCAACAGCAGCACAGGTTTGTGGGTGATCAGCTGAGGAGTAGCTCTGCTAAGAAGAATCAGAGGTGAGAATAGAGTAGGGCCACAAGCTGAGCATAAGTCAGCAGATGATGGGCAGTTGTTTTATGCATCACTCATTTTTCTTCAGTTTTACCCTTCTCTTTCTCCTTTACATCTGTCTTAGGGTATTTTTATTTCAGTTATTAAACTGTTCTTATCTCAGCCCATAAATTTTACCATTTTTCAGATTCTTCCTTTTCTGGTGGAGGTGGGGAGTGTGTGAGCAGCTGTGTGGTACTTAGTTGCTGGCTGGGGCTGGCAATTCTAATGCCGCACGTGGAATACTGTGTTCAGTTTTGATCAGCCCACTTGAAGAGAGAGAGTGAAAGATGGGAGAGATACTAGCAGAGGACCGCAATGGATTAGAGAGTTGCAGAGTGTGAAATGTATGAGTAAAAGCTGCAGAAGTTTGGTTTGCTTAGCCTGAAAAAGGCAGTGCTAGTGGTTTAGTCACAGTTTCAGTATGTAAAAAATAGTTATAGAGGACATAGAGGTACTCTTCACAAGGATATGTTGCGACAGGACAAGGCCGGGCCCAAGGTGTTTAAGGGAAAACTCCATCTGGATTTTAAAAAATCTCTTGTGAGAACAATTAAACTGAAAAAGATGGCCCTCAGAAGTGGAATCTCAGTTCCTGGAAATATTCAAGACTTGGTTTGACAAGACTATGAGTAGCATAATTAAAGGCTCTGCTTTCAATGGAAGTCTCAAAAATACAATTTCCAAAGGTCAAAGTCTCCTAAACTTCTCTGATTTCTGTAATTCTGTGTCTCCTGACTTTGTTTGGGAAATATTACTGTTGTTTACCATTTGAGTAATACCCTTCAAAAATATAATTATTTATAGGTTCTTTGTCATTCTTGGCAAGACATCGGAACTCTAAAGATCCTTTTGAATGCAGCATGATTCAGGCACCCATTGTTTCTGAAAATCAGACTACTATGTTTTTACATGCTTAAAATACCAATAAAAGCACTTTGACAAAAGAACTTCTGTGATCTAGCTACTTGTACTCCAGTATTCTGTTCTCTGGTCTTTTGAAAGTGAGGGATTTGGGTACTGTACAATTGCTGAATATATTCATAGTTCACATTGATAATAGATGTTTCTAGTAACTTAATTATTGTTGCTGGGTGTAAGAAACAACTGTCTCAGTGTGCACATTTGGAAAGAATGAGCACGACAGGTTAGTGACTGTAAGCAATTCTGATAAGCCTGTACTAGCTGTTAAATTTTTTCCTAGGGTTTTAATAAGAGGAATAGTACGGACAAAGTCTAAATATACAGTCATGCGGAGGCGGACTTGCAGGTAAGTGTTTTTCCTTGTAACTAAGTTAGGATATATGAAATAGATTACGTGCTCAGTTTTATGAAATATGAACTATAATTTCACTGTAGTCCACTTGAACTTTTGTTTTGCATGTGCATATAGGATGAAACAAAATGACCAAAACAAAAATGACACAACTGAGAAAATTCAGAAGGTGAGCATTTTGTTGCTGCTGTGGCAGCGTGTTGAATTCTAACATTTCTGCAATACCTACTGTCAGATGCTGTTATTTGCACTTGTGTACCTGTGATTATGCTAGCACTTCATGTGCCTTCATGCTGTTTTGATACTCTGTCATATAGATATTATGGCAAACATTTTAACACAGTGTTTTTGTCCTTTCCTGTTAAGGTCCGCAGTATGTGGACACTTGTAGTGGAAATGCTTACATCTCTGAAAAAGGAAAAGGAAGTTGTGGATTCTGTTCTTGAAGACTGTGTTCATCCATGTATTTTAGATGGAACTGATGTTGTTTTGAGTGTTCCAGGGTTGTTGACTCACAGAGTTGAAAGTGACATAGATGGAGTAAGTGGTTTTTGTCCTTCTTGCTGAATTGCTAAACTGCTTTTATTTAGTCCCCAGGGATGCAATTAAATGCCTTAAAAAATTAAACAAGTACTTAATGGATTATTAGATATGATTGCTAAAGGATGCATAAAATGTGTCTAATTCATATACAAAAATTTCTTACGATTATAATGCTGTTTTGTATTTGTTCTGTCTAACACATTAACTTTTTCATTTCAGTAACTACATTGATAAGTCTGCCTAAATAATACTTGACTTTTTTATTTAGACATTAAACCTACGTTGACTTGTTTAACCAGTGCTTCAAGTAATTGGCTTTTGTTTCCATTGTGTAGCATATGATGTTGTTCAGTTATGGCTTTGGTGTTGTTTGTGCCCTGTTTTTTGGGGCAGTGGTTAAACAGAATATTTCATTGGTTGAAGTTCTCTTGGCTTGTATTGCTTTAACCTAGAGTATATTTTTTGAAAAATGAAACAGTCAGGAGTTGAATCTAAGTATAACGTATACCATGTCCTGGTTCTGACTACAGAAGACATAACTTTCTGATATGGGTACTGTTCACTATTTTTTTTTCTTGCTTGCTCTACTTCAAGTTTTGTACAGGAAATTTATATGAGGATGGAAAACTGAATTTCCTAACAGTTATTCAGTTGTTAAATGAAGCACTGAGTACGTTGAGAGATGAACATTGTCCATGCGAATTAAAAGAAGTTCACAGAATTGAGGACGTGTTTACGTCCTACAAGAAAGCACTACAGGACTTGAACACAAAGAGGTAATTGTTGGGAAGTTTTCTCTGATTGCTTGTTCTTAAATGATAGGATCATGTCTACTGAAGTCTTTTCTAGAAAAACGTTACAGCAAAAACATGTTGGTTCAGTCTTTTTCTTGTGCCTCTGGGAAAATCAGTATTTGTTTTAATCATTTATATAACTTTTTATTGAGATTCTTCTCTAGGTAACTTCAGCTTTTTGCCTTTGTTTCATTAGTATTTTAGTCTTTGTTCCTGGGGACCTAATTTGCTAGCTGATCGGATTTTTGCTTTTTTTTGTCTTGTTGCATTAATAAGTTCTGAGATTTTTAAAACTTTTATCTGTAACTGGTTTAGAGAAATTTAAAGTGTGTATCTCATTTGTGTATATGTTTGAGTGTTGTTCTTTCAATTCTGCTGTAAGAAACATGAAGACTACCTAGCAGCAGCTTTTTTGGTTGTGAATTTCAGTTAGTTCTTAGTGTATGCACAAATGCATGAATAAATTGATACATACCAGAGGTTTGTCAGGATAAGGGGAAGCACATAATACTTTCCCTCTTTATGTAGAATTGCTGTCTGTACCAACAGATGTCTTGTCTTCATTTTCCATGTTTATATATTACAGTCAAAGAACAGTGCAACATCATTGTGAGCAAAAGTGTCAGTCTGTTTCCAGAAAACAGGAAATCTGGGAATCAAAGTGGAAAACGATTCTTGGCCAGTGTCCTTTGAATTTAATCTTTAAAGATGAGCTAGTAAGTAGTGTTCATTTTATCTGATTCTGGGGAAGAGAAAAGGGTGAAGGTGAGAGAGGATGTAGGTCTAAACTGGTGTATTCTGTTGCAACACGTCAGCTTTGTAAGGTTAGGGGACTCACATAGTGCAGTATACCTGATTATGCTTTAAGAAGTAGTCTTTCTTAAAGAGAACACATTTGATTTTATGACACCTGATGTATTCACTGGAGATGCTGGATGGAACCATCTTGTCAAGATGGTAGATGGGCATAAGAGTGAACAGATTGGTTTTTGTTTTGTCTCTGTCTGTCCCCCTGTGGAAGCTGAGGTATGTTCAGTCTAAACATTTGCTGATTTCTTTTTTTCCCTTTTAAAGCGATGTACTTGATGAACGAACAATAATTTCCATTCTGACACTCATATTGACAGAGGTTGTACCCGTGCTTAGCTATCCAGCAGAGAGACGAGAAACTTCTTGCTGAGATAGATGGTTTGCAGAAAAACTCTTTTAAGTAACTGTTAACTGCTGTTGATAAACTGACTTTTTCTACCTACTTGTGTAACTTTTTTTTCCTTTTGAAAGGAACCTGCTTCACCACTCCAATCCTTTAGTTCTTCAGACGAAGATGAAGACACTTTCTGTTGTCAGTCATTTGCAGGTGGGTGAACAGGAGAAGCTTCTTTCCTTCTCCCCCACTGCCACAATTGTTAAAAGTTACGTGGAGTCCGAAAGGCTCCCTTCTTGCATTTGCAGATGGTCTTTGATAGTCTGTGGTAATTGGTTCTGAATGACTCTTGGCCAAAATTGCCTTGGCTTTTTAAACTTTGTAGTATCTTGGTGATTCTCTGAAGCTTGGCAAAAACGCAGTGCTGAGCCATTTGATATTTTGTTGTTCTTCCACAAAGGCTGTTGAGACAGGTGTCCATGTACAAAGGTTCATTCATGGATTCTAGAGAATACATTCTGTCTAACAGTAAAGGGTACTCGGGTTGGAGGAATAACAGAGAAAGAAGGTAAAACTTCCTATTGACCATCTAGGAAAAGAAATTGAAGGTGTCCTCCCACGTAACTTCCTTTCCCTGGTGCGTTCTGAAATACTTAATTCCTTAGTAACTGTGCCATTTGATCAGGATGTCACTTGATCTATGTTGGTTGCATTCAGTCATTAGGTTAACAGTGTTGATCTGAGCTGACTTTGACCAGGCATGATTGTGGCAGATGCTGAGTGGCTGATGAACTGATGGTACTTTACTGGGTAGTTCTTATTGACCGAATGCTGACTGTCAATAGTATAGAATTGTAAGTTAAAAGCTACGAAGCAAGGGGGAAGACTGCTTGAATCATGTAATTTGCAGTCCCTTTTAGGAAAAATGGCACAGCAGAGGTGTATTGGAATTTCAAGATTCAGAACAATGGTGGAAAGATCCTTTTGGTTATAAAGGTGCAATTACTGCTCCAGCGGTCTGAGTGTATATGGATATAAGGCTAGAAGCTGCAGAGGAAAGACTACAGAATTGGAAATGGAGCATAGTTTGCCTTTAAAATTTAAAAGATTGAAGCACTGTACAAGGATGCTTTGAGCTGGTAGTATCAGAAAGCTTGAGACAAATTGATGTCTGTGACATTCTCTCTACTCTGTGGTTGAGATGCATTATGGGAGAATCCAGCCACTAAGAAAACTTAACTTCTGTCTGTTAATAGAGTCAACTCCAAAAACAAAATATTGACCTCACCTAACCACTGGAAGTGAGCCTGGATTTTTGATGTGTTGTTGAGATCAGTGCGACAAGAAATGCCATTTGTCCTTGAAGAAGCTGAAGTTTAGGATTTGTAGAGAACTACTGAGGTTAATGGCTGTTTATTCAAGATGTGCCAAAGTTAGCACATTGTTCTAGACAGTCTGTGACTGAGGTATGTGTACCTCCTCCAATAATGTTCGAAACATTTACTCCTGTGACATATATTTATGCAAAGCTTTGCCCTGCTTGGACTGAGGCAGCAGGAGGGATGAGTATACCCACAGTGATATTTATTGATTAATACAGTTGCGGTGAAGGTGGGTAGAATTGTGCTTTGTGGAATTGATGTGCCACACAATTGAGGTATATGTGGAGAGGAGGGGATAATGATGATGTGGCTGGGATTGTAGTTTGGAGGAAGGTGGAAAGTCTGATTGATATGTGCAGGGCAGCAGATAGAATCATGCTTCTTGAACATGTGTTTGGGAGCACCAGAAAGGGGTGCTGGCTGCTAGTGGCATTTGTGGCTACAGGTACTCCGTGAGCAAAAGGATTGATAACATTGTCCTGCTTATGTATTAATTTATTTTTCTCGAAGTATTCATAAAGTCCATCCAGTGAGTAGTCTGCAGAAGTAGTGTGAGTCAGCTGTATCACATAGAAAGCCTAAGTGAAGAAAATGGAAACAATAATAAAACTTTTGAGTTGCTTTTCTAGATAATGATGACTCTCGTCATGAAGAATGCCATGGGAAGGACGATGGAGCTTTGGAAACCGTGCTGGATACAACATCAGTACCCTCAAGATGGTATGCTTAATGAGAAATGGCTGAAGAAGCCGTAGAAAAATTAGAAGTTTACGTGTTGGACTTGAATATTTTGCATCTCTTGAGTCATAGTGGAATATTTCAGTAGCCCACTCCTTATGTCACAACTAGTTGATTTAGCAAGATAGTCCTAAAGTAACTGCTGCTTTTTCCAGCTGATGGCAGATTGATCAACTGGTTGCTGCTGAATAGGATGAATGGCAGCCAAATTGCAATGTTTTTTTCTTGCTTTTTAACTGTATTCTAAGATTAAAGAGACAGGTGGAAAGAAAAGAAATTTCTGTTTCTCAGGCTAAACCTCAGGCTAAACCTTCTCAAGCTTTCTCTACAAGACTTTTTTCATTACTCTTCTTGAGAGTTACACATTGTTCTGTAGCTACTCTTCCTGTAGTACCAGCAAAGGATAGAACACAGAACAATGTTATTCTAGAAAGTTTTTTCTCTTTTGTCATTTGCTTAGTCCAGGAGTATTTAATGACCTTTTGAATAATGCTGTCTTTCGTAATATGACTCCTACAGATGCTTGAAAGTTGCCTACTAAGAGACCAAAGGAGTTAGTAAAGGAGTGCTATCCATTCTTAGATATCAGTAGATGTAGTTGCATGTAAGTCTCAGAGGCTGTCAAAGTAGTTAACAATTAAATACTGGATTTCTTTCAGTGACTTCATACAACATGGAGATTTGTTTGCTTATGAGGCTACAGACAGGTAGCATCAAAAGCATTTTAAGGTGTGCTTTTCCTAACAAGTGAGGACTGTACATTTTTGAGAGCTGTGCAATTAGCAGTAAACTTAGCAGAAGTGATAAGGCTGAAGTTTTGATAGCCAGGTGATTGTTAAATATCAAAAAATTTATATAGGACAGACCTGTTGATGCCAGAAATGGTTCAGACAAAGACTATATAGGAAAAAGAATGTTCTCAAGTCTGCACAAGACTTTCCAGTTATCTTGTATTGCAGAATACAGAAGACTTGTTTACAAATGTATTGAAAAATCCCTTATTTTTCTGTGTAATAATCAATGGCAGAGTTTATTAATTTATTATTTTTGGGAGGCTGATACACAACTAGGGCTAAATCTGCTCTAATTGTCACATTGTTCTCCCTATAGTAAAATTGCTTTCTGATGACCGGGACGAATTGAGGGAAATCGTAACGGACAGATACGGAGCACACAATATATAACAGCCTTCTAAGATTTGCATTCCGGTTGTTTAATTTGTCTCTAAAATTGTTGAATTTTTTGTTGTCTAGTCTCTTCCTCTCTCCCTCCTTGAGGAGCTCATCAGTGCCGTCGTTGTCAGAAGCATCTGAAAACAGAGACCTGTTAATTGAAAATGTAACTTTCTATCTTTGAAATAAGTTAAACTTACGACATGTCCTTTTTATATTGCTAGACACTTGGACTTTGTGGGAGAGTATTGTAGGGGTTTGGCTTGTTTTGTGGGGTTTTTTGAGCAATATTTTTACACATTTGAGTTAGTCTGGCAAAATTGTAGAAGTTAACTCTCAGTGACTTGTTAAGCTTTAGGAAAGGACAGTAGAAGTAGGTACCCTTGTATCTGACTTCCTGTATAACATACGGTGTGTGACTGATTCCCTGCTTGCTGAAACAGCATTTGATGTGAGCAGTGGTCAGACTTTGTTTCTTTAAGATGTGTATGAAATTTAAGGGTTAAAATGTGTAAAAGCAACTTGGATGTACAGTTGTCCATTGCACACCTGTTTGCTGTACTGTGATCAAGGTAGTTGCAAATGAGTCGTCTGTGTTGCATGTAACACCTATCCTAGTAACTACTTAGGTCCTAGTTTGAATACAGTTGTAAAAATATTTTTTATTTAGTTAGAATTCAAGACTGAAATATTTTTGTCGACCAAACACTAGGGCTGTTGCAGTTCAAAATTTTTACAGCAGTTCATGCTTAGATCCTTGCTTGATTTTAAAACTACTGATAATTCCTGTGTATTCCTGTAGAACTTGCATACTGAAACTTGTGTGGGAAATAAAAAACCTGTGCCTCCAAAAATCTTAAAAAACGGAAAGGAAGAATTCCCCACTTCAGAAATGGAGGAGAATGCAGGTGAAGATGTTATCCAGCCAAAGACTCCTGTGAAAAAAGAAGACCTTGAGAAAGCCAGAGATGAACTTGCAGAAGAGGTTAGGACGTAATTTTTTTTTGTTTGTTTTTAAGTAAATGGTCACTAAGTTTGGAGAACAAATTACTAATTTTATAAAAAAATGTCTCTTGTAATGCATATACATCGAAAGTTACCTTTTTCTGGTAGATAGTTATCAGAGTCACAGATTTTGACGGTGGACTCATGAAGTACACACCGAAAGTGTGGAGTTTTTGCAGGTATCATACTTAAAAACCATGGTGAAGTGAACAGCATGTTCAGTAGAATCATGATATGATTATACTTCACTCAGTCAAGTACACTGCATATAGTAAGAAACAAAAAGAACTGTTGAATTCTTAAGTTATACCGGTTAAGTATTTAACAGAGACTTGGGAATTTTAAGCAGGAATGCAAGTAATTTTTCTTTTAGGTATTTTATTTAAGATTTGACTGTGAAATGTGCTACATCTTATTTTGGAAATGGCATTTTTCACTGAAGTGATAGTTATTTTTCATCTGCTAAAATTTTTGATTTATATGAATATGTCTCTAGTCTTCATGCTTATGCAGTTCTTCTTAAATACATTCTGTCTGAGGATACTTTCGTATTTGAAAGGTGGATTCATAGATGATGAGTGAACTGAGAATTGAATTCTGATTTCAGTCCCTTATGTTCATTTTGTGTTTGTAGGATACTATGGTCATTGTGAACCTAAGTAGTAAATAACAGAAAGTTAGGATATTCCAAATTCTCCAGATGATTTGGAGAATGAGATTTATTTTGAACCATAACTGGCAGAAATGAAGAGGTTGTAATTTTGCTTTCTCAGAATTTGCTGTTCTCTGACATCCTACAGGTTGCAAAGTCAGTGATGTCTGAGTCACCTGACAGTTTTGAAGAAAAAGGAATAGCATTAGATGATCTCATTAGCTCACTGTCTTTTAATCCATTTCTAACAAGGAAACAAATACCCCAAACTCCAGAAAATCTGCGTAAGTTTGAAACTGTTTTTGTAATGCTCATTGATAAAAAATGTGGTTAGTTCATTGGCATGTCACACAAGAAGAAAAAGATAATTATTTCAGTGATGTTGCATGTTTTTCTAATGGCTCACTCTGTAACACAACACAGTAGAACTAATAAGATGTGAATACTGTGAATTTGATTTAAGAGCTCTTTTTCTTATGTAGAATCCTCTTTGTGTTGAGGAAACATAAACAATATAAAGCAGCTATGCATGTTTCCTCTTGGATTGCTTATGTCACTGAGGGGACAGAATAAAAAGAGATTGATTGAAAGTACTAAAATTTTACTTTGGTTTGTTCCATTTAGTTACTGAAATTAGAAGCTCATGGAGAAAAGCTATTCAGACTGAGGGCTCATTAGACATAGAGCTGTCCTCAACTGAAGCGGTGCCAGAAGAATCTTCAGTGGATGCTACACCCCATTGGCAGGAGGAGATGGACTCTACCCTTGTGTGCTCTGGACCTGCATCTCCTGTGTCTGACTTTGATCCTCCCGTGTCAGAAAACAAGTCTCAATTAAGTTCTACAGAATTTAGTCCTCAGGAGCAGCTAAGCGTACGTCACACATTTGAATCTTCAGATTCAAAACCATCTGGAATTCAAGAAAGTGAGAGAACTGAATCAGAGGAACTAGACTGTTTGGCTTTGAGTGGAAGTTCTGTAGAAGATGTAAGCCAGGCTTTGCAAAATGTAGAGAAGAGCATGAATATTCCACATACTTGTTCGAAAAGTGGTAGTAGAACAAATATGCTACCTTCAGACCACTGTCGCAGTTTTCTAATGGATGAGATGCTGTTCTGGAGTGTATCTTCGATTAATTCTGTTGGTCATGAAAATACTGACTTGGGGATACTGGAAGAAACACTTCCAGAATCTGATAGCATAGATCTCAGCATATCTCCAGGCTCAGACTCCATTTTTTATACAATGGACAGTGCAAATGTAACAGATGGCTTGGAAAATAAGGAGGATATTAAAAAATCAGACCTGGATATACAGTCCCTATCCAACTCACATGAAGTGCTAAAAAAGACTGCATCTGAAAGTGAAGAGGAGCTGCATGAAACACATAATGAAGGCAAATCTGAAAGTTACAGATCTGAACTACGTCCTGTACCAGAAGAAGGAGAGGGAAATGGTGATGATCCTTCCAGGGATGAAGGATTTACCAAGATGCCATTGCCAAACTCTCCTAATGAAAGCAAATACTCCCTGTCATCTTTGCTGGTATCCTGTCAAGAGATGGAGGAGATGGCATCTGTGGTACATGAAGTCCCATTAGACTTACTACATAAATTGAAGGGTAAGTGTCTGTTTTTTATGCATCAAGATTTTGTCCATTCTGTCACTGGGTATACTACCATGAATAACCTGCTCTGAGGAGTTGAACTGTACTGTGGAAGTGGAGGGAAACAAGTTGTTTGTATGCTTATTCCTCATAGAGGATGAGACATTAAAAAAAGGAAACATGCTTCCTTTAGTTCTGTAGTTCTGTCAACATCTTTCAAGTATGAGAAAAGGTGTTCATCTGACTTTTTGCCATAATCTGCAGCTGTTAAAAAAAAAAAAGCCTTAAGGTGCATTAACTGCAATCTGCAGCTAGATTTCAAATAATCTGAAGTTAGATTTTGAGAATTCACAAAGATAGTTTGAAGTTTTGTGTTTACTCTGAACAAATTTGGTTATTTAGAAATGTGTCATAGGTCATTGGAACTTCTTTGAGTTCATGAAGTTGTTAATAGAGCTATCCTGCATTCCAGCCTGCCTATCCCCTTACCCTATTTACAGTGGAAGTGTCAACTGTTTAACCAGTAGTGCAGTGTTTAGTTACATGTAAGGTTAAACTATTGAAATGCATTAATAAAAATGAACTAGTAATGGAGGACTTCCATGAAAACAGATGGTATGCTGGGATGTGATGAAGCAGGCCATGGCCCACTTGGAATTGAATCTGGCGAAGGATATGAATGATGAGTACGTCAGCAGGAAAAGGAAGATTAGGGAAAGTGTGGGGCTGTCGCAGTAGTAGCGAGCACAGAGAGAAAACCAACACAGATTTGGACCCGGAAGAAAGGTGAAGAAGAAGTGTCTTTATTTATTTAATTCAA
Organism: Aleadryas rufinucha; assembly: GCA_013397815.1. Taxonomy (NCBI): domain Eukaryota; kingdom Metazoa; phylum Chordata; class Aves; order Passeriformes; genus Aleadryas; species Aleadryas rufinucha. The sequence continues at coordinate 42,945 of VZTH01000013.1, forward strand.
CTAGTCTTATACATTAGTATTCTAGCATGGTATAAGGTCATTGGACCTTAAGCCATCCACCTCCTGAAGTGATTGGTCAGTTCTCCCAACACCCATTCCAAAATATTTCTGTAGTCAGTATCACAACAATTCTACAAACTGTCTGCAGGTACAAAATAGCAAAGTTAGTTTATAAAACCCATATCATTGTTTCTAATAGTTCTCGTGGTAAAGGCAGAGCTCTCATGAATGCTGCAGCCTCACAGGATGCTGCAGAAAGCTGGAAAGTTTCTCTGCTAAAGCTTTTTAGCATCCACATGGGGCCATTGTTGGAGCAGACAGGTGTCCTGGTGATGGAAGACACAGTGAAGGTGGAATTAGTGAATGCCTTTGTGGCCTTAAGTCTTTACTGCTGAGGCCATCCTTCAAGAATCCCAGACCTCAGAGGTAAGAGAAGAAGGCTGGAGAAAGGAAGACTTGCCCCTGGTCATAGAGGATTGAGTTAGAGGTCAGCTAGACAGACTTAACGTCCATAAATCCATGGGCTCCAACTGAATGCACCCATGGGTGCTGAGGGAGCTGGCAGATGCTGTTGCTAAGCCATTCTCCATCATCCTTGAGAAATGGAGAACAGGAGGTGCCTGATAACTGGAGGAAAGCCAGTGTTACAAACATCTTCAAAAAGGGTAAGAAGGAGGACGCAGGAAACTACTGGCTAGTCAGCCTCACCTTCAGCCCTGGAAAGATAATGGAACATCATTCTGGAGGTCATCACCAAGCATGTAGAAGAAACATAGGTCATCAGGAGTAGTCAAGATGGATTCACCAAATAGTCAGGATGGCCATTGGGAGTAGACAGGTGGAAATCATACTTTACCAGTAGCCTTCTGTGATGGCATGGCAGGATGGGTTGGCTAGGGGAGAGCAGTGGATGTTGTCTGTTGTTAAAAAAACTTCCCGATCTGTCCATTCCTGAGACTCTCTGGCTGTGACATTCCCAATGTCAGAGACTTTCACTGTTGGCAGTGAAGTCCCTTCACAGTGCATGACTCCAGTGAGCTGACAAGTGCCCTGCTTCACCCGTTACACAGCCCACACTCACGTGCAGTCAGACCAGGTTTCCTTTCAGGATCAACCCCAGCTTTCCCATAGCAGTGTCTCAGATGTCTCAGTCGATTGAGCCATTTATTCAGAGTGCAGAAACACAGAAACAGCTTGAGCTGGTGCCTCTGAGCAGGACCCCCAGCAAAGGAGCCCCAGATCTTTTACACCCTCACAGGTGTAGGTGACACATGCAAGTCTTGCCCTTCCTC